>CM076584.1:520249408-520521596 GCA_034641835.2 Pinus albicaulis | reverse complement strand
CACGGTTTACCTTTCCTCTATTCATACACCAAGGCATGATTCAAATGTGACTAACCACTTCAATAAATTTACAGAGAATGTGAATACGGCTATAGGCAGACTCTTACTCTTACACATGCGTGGTTTCCTGAGACTCAAGGCGTATTCACAGATTATGTACTCCACATTCCATATGGTTGGTTATTGAAACACAAACCCCTTCACGCAGGATTCCCGACCAAAGTATACACAGTCCCCTGTCATGGAGCTTAACATGGGGATCTTTCAAATTGATTCGATAATTAATATACCTTTTGAGATTTTAAAATTTCACTACAAATAACCCAGTTTAGTCTATTCCCTCTATGAGGAAGATCTTTCTTCATCCCTATCTCCCATGCTCTTGTTGTGAAAAAAGGCGCGAAAAGAAAGGTTGGAATTTGATACTTTGATAGACGTGCCTCAAACACATGAAATAGAATAGAGGATAAAAAAAATTATGACCCAGCTAGAGACATATCAGGTAATAATAAAAATTCAAAAGGATATTTTTTTTGTTATGCATGAGATGAATTGTAATAGTTTGATTTTTAATTTTTACATTGTCTAAACTAACAAAAAGTTCTTTTGTATGTAGCGTTTTCTGACACTTGCTAAAACCGGTGTTGGTGGTAGTGGGACACAAGTGCAAGAGATTTCCCATCAACTCTCCCATACACCTTCTACTCCCTTAGGTGCCAGCCAAGAAACACACCCTACCCAAGCAGACACCCAGCCAACCGCTGAACGTGTTGGCAGTGATGAGGCTGATATGGCCAACTACATTATTGTGTTTCCTGGAGCTACACGTGTCAGCTCCACAGGGACCATTAATGGCACATTTTTGGTGAATAATGAAGGTGTCCCTATAAATCAGGTACAACTCCTAGGTAAATTTTAATATTTTAACTATTTCATGTACTCTATCTAAAACATATTTTATCATGATTTTTATTTTTAAATTAATGATAATATATTTTTTTTCTGTGTAGGAAACAATGAGTTCTATAGGTTTTTGGAGAGCCATGCGTTGGTAATTTTTGGCCCAACCATACGCACAGGGTGGAATTCCTATAATTCCAACCTGAAAAAAGAACTTCTAGATTATCTAGAAGCCCTTTTTGGGGTCGGCACATTTGACAGAACAACGGTGGCTCGGGTAGCCAGCAAATATTTGAAATATACCAGGGACACCTATAGGACGCAATTGCAATTTAACCCTAGATACGAGCATCCTCTCACAGTTCCAGAGAGTGAGTGGAGAGCACTCATCCATGACGGAAAAGAGAAAAGGGCAAAGAAATAAGGAAAAATGCCAACTGGACCCGCAAGGTAAATTACAACTTTAATTCAATAGCTTTAATTTTCTTTATGTCTAAAATAAAAGTGTGCTACGTCATATCCGACTTCAATCTTTTGATGCTAGGTTGCCTGACACCTCAAAGGCAACCAAAGCTAGGATAGAGAAAAAGGGCCATCACAAGCTCGGCCAGGGTGGCTACTTGAAATTAGCTGCAAGAATTGTAATTAAGTAGCTAAACATCTTATAATTAATTGTATCGCCTTCCAACGTTTTTGTAATCCTATCAAATATGATTAAAAATGCACAATCATATGTAATGTAGGGTGATGACTTCGGAACAGAAACTACAGAGGAAGATAAAAATATCGCTTTCCATTTCGGCTATCAAGCTGTAGTTGAACGTCACAGAAGCTTGGGGCAGGTCCCAAGATCGAGAATGCCTGATAAGGTAAAACATTACCCTTTCAATATGTTTGTTTTCGTCCATAAATTTAATGTCTAACAACTTTGTTTAAATCAGGGGAGCAGCACTACCGACGAGGCAAATAACCCAGTTTTAGAGCCAGATGTAGATGTTCCTCACGTGCAACCTGATCATTGTAGTGGGGACCAGGCCGAAAATGCTACTATCAGTGAGGGTCGTGACGGTAATTAATTTCCACTTATAATTTTTTCTAATTATACCTTGATGGTTGTCCTTATAACGTTTTTTGTTTAAATGATAGAGAATGTTTCCCTTGAGGATCTTACCACCAGAGAGGAAGACAGGGCAACAGTCCCAACGGCGACAACTGGTGCACCAGGTAAATAATCTCATTGCATTTTTTTTATTAATATTACCGAACTAGTTCAATGATATTTAAAAACTGACAATTAAAATTTAATATTATTTGTTTTTGTAGGCGATGCCCCGTCATTGGATGAGACCAGACATCGTGACTACGCAACTAGGTTAGCAGTGCAGGTCAAAAGGCATGAAACAGGAGCAGAGCATGGTGATATTGATGATGTAATTAGGAGCTTTAGAAATAGGAAGAAGAAAAAGAAAATTTGATAATGTAAAATATTGTATTATTATAAGACAAACGTTGCCATACTTGGAATGTTTTTGTGTTATTATATAAAAAACTCATTTATCATACTATTTTTATGTCAAGCATTAATTTCAATGTTTCCTTGCATACTTTTTGTTGAATTGATTTTTTATTAGTTATTGAATATTTTTTTTATGCTCATGAAAGTAAAAAATGAAATATAGATTGGGTATTGGGGAATTGAGAGTGATGTGGTGGGGGGGGGCATAAGAGCTTCCACCTTCACGTGCTTGGCCCTGTTTAGTAGAGAATAATTTATTGGAGTGATTTAATCTTGGAGAAAACCTCCCTCGATATAACGTAGCAACAAAAAAGTCATTGTTGACTTAGTTGCTACTCTTTCAAATCGTGGGAGGCTTGTTCCAAGTTCATGTGACTCCAATAAATTGTTCTTGAAACAAAGAGGAGCTTATTTAGGTATGTTTTGACATTTTCAACATATGTTCTAACATTATCATAAGAATGCATCTTAGAGTAAAAAATACTACATCAATTACTTGTATTTATTGTATAGATAATGATGGATTTTGATTGAATTAGCAGTGCACGTAAAAATCCTCTTGCATCATGAGCAATACAACTTGTCAACCAGGGTCATGTCGATATTTTTGCTTGTGCGCTTGACCAGGTTCGTAATGTCATATTTTGTAAGTTCCTTTACAGTTCATAATTCAATATTAAGCTTGTTCATGATTATTATCTAGGTTTTTTGTATGTGTTTTTTCATCTATTTGATTGTAAGCAACTCTGCATGTTTCCTGTTGTTCACTATGATTTCTCCCATTACCACTCCAAGGATGAGACCGACTTTATTGTTACTATGATTTCTCCATTTACGATTTCATAGGTTACATCATGTAAAGTTGTCAATCTCAGGTTGGTGATGAGCTTTAGTTCTCCATATTTGGGGCTTTTCTGATATCTTTTCCCTGATGTCATTCCTGCATCACCTCGTTGTTTGATCATGCCAATTGTCTACCACTTGTACCAATTGGCACATGTCAATCTCTGAGTGGTGCCACATATTTCACCTATTTTCGGCCCACTTGACCACCTGAAAAACTCAATCCACACACCATGTGTCTTTATCATGGAGTGCCACATGTCCTAGATATTTAGGCCAATAGGCCTTCTGTTATGAAAGAGATCAATTTTTTTTTTCGTCAACACTTCTTATCTAGGCACGACACCTGTTACTTTTTTAATCTGATGGTCATAGTCTCTCGGTTTACCTTCTAGGTTTGACATACCACTCGTTTCTGGTATATTTCCATGGAATCAGTCTGAAATTACCAGCAACAATTCACACACCTGCAACCATTGACAGACCTTCTGTTTTAGTAGCTGCATTTCTGCAACTTCCAATACACCTATCGTTTTAGTTGTTGCATTTCGGCAACTACCAATACACCTACCGTTTCATTCTCGTGGACTCTGTGTATGCATATTTTTCATATAATTTTATCACGAAGTTGGCTGCAGTGCTTTGAAATACCTTTGAATATTTTTGCAGGTTAGAAGACATTTCAGGCCAGAGCTATTCAATAGACTTGATGAGATAGATGTATTTGATCCTCTTTCTCATGATGAGCTCAAAAAATTTGTTAGACTACATATGAAAGATGTAGAGATTCATCTTGCAGAGAGAGGTGTTTCTTTAGGGGTTACAGATGCTGCTCTGGATCTTGTTCTTCAGGAAGCCTATGATCCTGTAAGTAATCACTTTGTTTTGATTTATTTCTTATTCGAAGTCTATCTTGCCAGGGGATGTGCCCGTTATGGTTTGTTATGAGACTGTTGTCAATTTCATCACCGTCCCTCATAATATGTTTGATTGTGTTTATAAATAATAAACAATTATTACACCAAACAATAAACAATTAACTATACTATGAGTAATATGATATCTTTAAATAATTCTCATTATAATTTCATAACCTCTGCTCTCACAAAAAATTATTACACCAAACAATAAACAATTAACTGTACTATGAGTAATATGATATCTTGAAATAATTCTCATTATAATTTCATAACCTCTGCTCTCACATGGTGGTGTCTATATCACTAAGTGTGTCTTCTTTAAAATTATAGTTACAGTAGACAATGAACAATCAACTGCACTGTGAGTGATATATTGTAATAATTCTTATTATAATTTCCTAACCTCTACTCTCACTAGGTGTCTATATCACTAGGTGTATCTATTTTAAAATTATAGTTTCACTGGTAGATAAATTGTTATCTTAAAATTATAGCTTTGATGGTGATACCTTGTGATTGATAATGCAGTTTGAAGCAACTTTGGCTTTGACTAATATAGTCTCAGGAACCTTTGAGAATACAAAGGTTTTGATTGATTACGGGGCACTGCCTATATTTGTGGAATTTCTTACCTCTGGGAAAACTATATTTATATGTCTGTAATTTTGGAATTTGATTTAAAAAACTAGTACCCAACTTTGAGTTCAACTGGTGTTTGTGTAAGGCTATTTGGGCTTTGGGAAATATTGCTGGAGACTCTGTAACATTTAGGGATCTTGCCCTCAATCATGGAGCTCTGAGGCAGGTGCTTGCCCAGTTGAATGATACTGCCAGAATTTCAATGATAAGAAATGCTACATGGGCTCTGTCAAATTTTTGTCATGGTAAACCCCAACCACTATTCGAACAGGTAAGCATAATACATTTTCTACCTCTTCTTCTTATTTCGCAGATACTGTGGATTTTTTTTATAGATCTTGGTGCGTGGTAGATTTGGACGTAATATGGACATAGGCACTTGTTCATTACAATGACTCTGTCATCAGGTTTTAGAAAATGCTCAGAAATTTGGGTTTCACAAGGGGATTACCCTTGCTTGCAATTATCGATTATCAATCACATTCAAAAAAAGTCTTTCGTAGCATTTTTGAGCTCTTTGTAGGTGAATTTCTGAGGAAATTTCACAATATCTAAACTAAATTTGTCTGTCCTTTTCAATACTCTATGCTTGTAACAAAACCAGACAAACAATCTAGTGGCCAATGCAACAACAACAACACCTCCTATTGCAATGCCTGCAATTCACCCTCTCTACATGCATGAATGACTATGGCACCCTCTTTTGTGAACAGGTACTAGAGCTGAAGGTACTGGTTTCCATTAGGATCGTGGAATTCAACATCCAAAATAGTATCAAATTCCATTGCAATAGTGTTCCCCGGCAAGGGAAATAGTTCATTGAGACCTATTGGACTCATCACCCCCAAATAGCCTCCAGGGCTACCCAGAGTGTGATCATGTAGAGCAATAACAAATGCTAATCCATCCCCAATTGAAACAAGATCATGACCCACATTGGTTACAGAAAATGAGAAACACGTTTTGAAAGAAGAAGAAACTTTTGTATTACGGTCCAGAAATCTAACTGGTCTATTGTACAATGCCCTACCTACACTTAAAATTGGTACTCCCAACTCCATGCTAAGGCTCACTGTGCCATTCTTTAGATGAGCATCTTAACCTAAAGTTTTATTCCAAAAAACCCAAGTCCCCTGTTCTATGCCCAAGACCTCTGTTACAACGAGTAGAGTTCTGAGCGAAATACTTCACAATAGGAAGCAAAATAAACATTGCAAAATTTCTCCGCTTTAAACTGATAATTTTCTGTGTGAAAATTCAAATGTGGACAGTAAAAACATAATATCAAACACAACCAATCCATAATGGAATTTGAACATGAGGATTTATAACCAGAGAAAACCCTCTCCAGGTTAAAAGAATTCCAGAATGGCTTTAAGATTCTACTAATGAACACTTACAACACCATAGTAATTACTATCACAATGAAATCCACTGGAAGCAAAGCCCTTGTATAGTTTCAACATTTATACAGTGGAAGCAAGAATCTTGCTATCTCTCATGATCTGGTTCTGTGGTCAGATCCTTTACTATGGCTGTCTTGTTATGCTAAATGTGGATCTATCTTAGCTTTGGCTCTGGTTCTCATTTAGGATCGTGGCTATCTGATCTTGCTGTGGCTTTGACTATACAAACTTGTTCAATAGGAAAATTTTGACTCTGCTATATATAGGAGCTTTAATGGGTGCTCTCAAACACTTTTTTGGGCAGCTTTGTTATGTCTCTGATTCAAGGCAGAACTATGTTGGCCTTGTTTTTTTAGTCCTTGGAACTTAGTTCTCTCATATTTTCCATCCTATCCCCAGTTTTCTACCAAGAAAGACATAACCTCACGATATCAAAATTGACTATTTTTGGCCATTTATCTTTAGTAATGGTACAACTTTAATTTGGTGCATTCGTACAGTATTTGAAGAGCACTCTCAAGCTGTTATTCAGTATTTTAGCATAACTACTACATTTAACTTCCATTCTATAATATTTATATCAACCATAAGCATTCTTAAGGTAGTTCCACGTTTTTGAAGCAGAAGGAATGCTTCGGACAACTTCTTATCATAGTGGTACAATTATGTTCACAGTTTATCTTTTATAAACCTCCAATTTTCCAAGCATAGTAGAGACTACAGTTTGCATCTCAAATTTCAGACAAATATGTTTAGTATTCTATAGAAAATGCATTAAGAATAAAAAAAGCATACAATTTGTAAAAATCCCACAATTTTGTAAAAAGCCCACATTTTGTTAAAAGTATAAACAATTTGTAAAAAGCCCACTTTTATTTTCTTTTTGCTTATATATTGAGCTCCCATTGAGTTCAACAAGTCTTGGGTTTTCTACACCATTGAGAGAGATTTATTATTTTCTTTATAGGATAATTTGCATCAATGGAAGAAAACATTAGAGGTGGAAAAAAAATTCAAAAGGGTGAAAGGGGTGATAGTAGAGTTTATTGCCCTTGTAAAAAATGTTGTATGAGAAATAATGTTAGAGTTTTAATAGCAACAACAACAATGCATTGTAGGAAATATGGGCACATTGATGGTGGATCAAATGACTATCATCCCGTGGTAATTAATTATCTATCTTCATTTTGATTATATCGTAAAATTTAATATTATTTTAATATTTTTTATATGCGCACTAATGTTTAATTATTAATGTTTGTAATTTTCATAAAGGCACAGTTGCCCCCCAACTTTTTGCAGATGATCAACCAGCTTCCACAGCTAAATAGTAGTATATTAGATGATGTTGCACCATTACAAGAGAATATTGTAGCAAGTATTAGTATTGGAAATGATGTTGTACAAGGTGAAGAACATGAAGCGAATGATGATGGTAATTTTAATGGTCCCATGGAGGTAGATCATGATGACAGTAATGAGATAGTTCACATTAATGATGGGACAAATCAAATGCTCCAAGACTTGTATGGTGAGTCAGATGATGATGGTGGAGATAGCAGTGACGGTATTTATGATGTACCTCTGATTAAAAGGTCAAGTGAACGACTTTTTGAACACTCAAATGCAACTCTTCTCTCTGCTACATTGTTGTTGGTGAACTTAAAGGTTATGAATAATTTGTCGAGCAAATGTATGACACAACTCCTAAGGTATGCAATATGTATATATGATCACATATATGTAAATGTTGATTATTTTCCCTTTTTTTAGTTGTAATAAATGTGTAAAATAATATATATATATATGTATCAAAATCGGCCGGTTTGAACCGGTAGCCGGTCAAACCGGCTGGTCAGGAGGGCTGCCGGTTGGAACCGGCCTTGCAACCCGGTCAATAGCCTCTTCTCACCTGTTTTGGCTGGTTAACCAGACCTAACTGGCCGGTTAAGTACATAACTGGCCGGTTTATGCATAAACCAGCCGATTTCGTACTTAACTGGCCAGTTAGGTGCTCCTCCATGAGCTGCAAATTCCTCAGTGTCTCCTCCATGAGTTGCAAATTCCTCTATTATACTACCAACAAACTTGTCTAATAACTCATACTCAACACCTTATAGCAGCAACAATACACATGATGACTGATAAATACAAGGCTGGCTAACATAAAATCCTTGGCAGCATGCAACTCATCAAGTGTACTTGATGACAATTTCTATTCTCAAAACAATCAGTAGCAACCTTATTTCACACTCATCTAGGAACTGTCAGACCCTCTCTCTCTAATCACACATAGCAGCAACATAAATACAAAACCTTTCACACAACATACAAGAAATTTGATCATGGAATCAAGACTGATGCAAATGGTCTGACGCCACTCAAGGGACAACAACATACAACCTAATGAAAATGTGACTGGAAATAATAAATTGACCACTAGAAAATTCCCGCTTGGAAATGCACTAAACTGGCCGCTGAGTTTTCTAGGTTTTAATGAATCTTTTCAGTGATAAATTTCGTCAAACACATTGTGAGAAGACTGTTGAAGTTGTAATGCTCTCTCAAATTGTTACAAATAGCACTAATAGTGGGTTTCATAAACCAATTCAGTACCTCTAAGTGTTGTAGATGTTTTTCTAGAAATTTATTTCCAAGCAAACATAGATAATGAAGAATACAAGATCTTCAAAATGCTGGTCTGATATATATATATATACTGAACCCAGAATTGTCTTTAAGGCTGATACAATGAATTGACAACAGATCTGAGTAGGGACAGATTGTATATTATAATATTAACTCAACAATAAAACACAGTGAATAATATAAGAGAAACCTGATACATTACTTCAACAAGTTTTCTTATGTATTTTTCGATGATATGTATTGCACTTGGTGCCATTTTGATATATTCACCTTTGCATGGTATATAAATGAGCAAATTTTTCATATTTTGTCTCTATTGGCTTGGAATCATGGTTGCAAATCTTAAAAATAGTTTTTTTTAATTAAAAAATAATTATTTAATGTATTTTTTTTAAAACCAGTTCATTGAGATCTGACCGCTACCAGTTGGACCGGTTCTGGTTCGAAACCCGGTTCATTAGCTCCACCGGTCCGGTCACCGGTTCTAGTTTTAATAACTATGATATATATATATATATATATATATATATATATATATAATCTTTACATTAACTAGTTTTTGTTTATGTTGTAGATTGTTGGGTGAATATTTGTTACCATCGCCAAATACTTTACCTCGAACATATCGAGATCTACATGCTATTATGAAACACTTTGGAATGGAATATAACACTATATATGCATGTCCTAAAGATCATATTATATATTACAGAGAACATGCGTTGAAAACAGAATGTCCGAAATGTGGTACCAGTAGATATCGAACAGATCAACTAACCAAAAAGGTGCCTCAAAAGGTTCTTCTTCATATTCCCATAATTCCACGTTTGCAGCGAATGTTCAGGTGTAACAGCATAGCACAATTTATGGATTACCATTCAAAGAATAGAAGTGGAGATGGTGTTCTTTGAATGCCTGCAGATGGTTCTACATTTAGAGAAATCGAGGAAAAATATGTAGATTTAAAAAATGAACCTCGTAATGTCAGGCTTTCATTGGCAGCTGATGGTGTTAATCCATTCGGAGAGCTTAGATCTACTTACTCAGTGTGGCCTATTTTCGTTATCAACAATAACATTCCTCCTTGGATGTCAATAAAGAGGGAGCACATAATTTTGACTATGATTATTCCAGGTATTTGATACATTATTTTTTTTAATGTAACATTTTCATTTCTCTCGTTGTTTGCATAAATATATATTTTATTTATTTACTTACTTATATATACATATATCATGGTAGTAATTATTATGTACTATAATTTTGAACAATTAGGTAAGTACCAGGTCAAAGATATGAATGTATATATTGAGCCTCTTATCGATGAGCTAATACAGTTATGGCATGGCATCACTAAACCAATCAAGCAGAAGAGATTTCAATGTTGTGGAATGTTTGTATGGAAAATTCATGATGCCCCAGGAATAACACATGTTTGTGGTATGTAATATTTCGTTGCACTTTAATATAATACATAATTATCTAAATTAAATATACCATATTGCATGTTTTAAAAATTATCTCATAGTATATTAATTGTTATTGATCCATTTATCGCAGGTCTTCAAACAAAGGGTAGATTTGCATGTTCAGTTTGTGGCCCTAAGATGAAGTATCATCATTCACTAGACTTAAGAAAGATGGTGTTTGATGAGTTTAGGCACTTCCTCTCTAGGAACCATAAGTATTGTACTACTGAAAAACATCTTTTTTTTTTTTTCTAAGTTAGTGTAATCTATTAATTAAAGAAAAATAGTGTACATCTGGCCGTGGCCATAACAGAGCCTGCCGAGAGGCAATTTAACAGAACAAGACTGATAATGGGCTGCCCAGAGAGAGGGAAACCAGCCCCGAGAGCCAAAAACCAAAAAAAATCCCACGCAGGGGATCGAACTGCTGAGTTTTAGACTGGACACTAAACATAATTACAACGCATCTGCTACAGGACTTTGACACAGAACTCAGGACTTTGACAATGAACACAGTTACAATGCATAGCGCCCGAGAATGAAAAAAAGCAAGAAGAACTAACAAGTCGACCAGGAGAACCTTCAGAGAACAGACAAAAAGATGGGGAGGGGACGGAAAGTTACTCATCCGGCTCAGTTTCTTCAATTTTGCAACTGAAGTCTTCCGGAATGCCTTGTGCTGGAACAACCGGCGGAGGCGCAGCGTCACGACCCAGAACAACCCCAGCATCGACCTGCAAAGAAATCTTGTTCTCAGAGGGTGTATCCTGTTGCTTCTCGTCCCTATTTGCGCTGTCGTCCTGAGCGTGCGAATCAGACGGAGGCTCATGCTTTGGTTCCTCCAGAAAGACGACCGAGATGGCAACGGTGACCCGGGGTTTGTCGAGAGCGCAGTCAAAGGAAAAGAGTGCAGTATGAGACTGAGCTGGAAGAGCATCGCCAGAGGGCGAGTCCAGACGACGACCTGAGCGTAGCAGACGCCCATGAAGGAGCCGGGGCAAGCTGTCCGAAGTCTCAGAGGAGTTAGACGGAGAGGAAGTGAGGGAAGGCGAGTGCCTTCTGGCCGCCCGCGAGGAGCCCCGACGGGTCCGCATCCTCTGTCTGACTCTAGGCATGTTTGCAGCAGAGTGAGAGCTAGTGAGCAAGTGGGAATTGGTGGAATTCCTCGCAGGAGGCGAGCCAAGAGATTCAGTGGCAGAAGCACAAGAACCTGTGATGGATATGTGGGAATTCTCCGCAAGCACCAGGCAGCAAGTGTTGCAACAGCGCAATCCGGTGAAGGTGTGAACAACAGCCTTGTCCAGTGCAGGATTGCAGCTCGATGACAAAGGCGAAGGGGCGGACGGCTCCATGCTAAATAGCAAAACAAGACTGCAACCTTCCAGCCTGTGCATTGAATGACCAAGCTTGGAGGTCGAATGTATAACAAAGTTGCAGCATTCGAGGCTGCCTCGAGAAGCTGGTGTATTGAAGTGGATCGATTCCATATCCGAGCCATAAAGAACATGCGCCGGGAAATAAATGAGATCAGGTGGGCGCTATGGAAACAAGCGGGTAGGCATGTGGCCTCCCGTCCTTGTGCCATACGTCCCGTCAAACCTCCCAGCTCCATTGGCACCCGCATCCGGGGCCGAAAAACATATTTTCAATGATAAAGAAGAAACCGGATTAAAACCACAAAGAATGACACCTCAGTTGTGGATGTTGGAATATAACAGAATTAATAATCGTCAAGCAGCTGGTACGTAATTTGTGTGTATATATATATATTATTTGTTTATGTAATGTTTGGAATTTTTGTTTTAACTAATGAATTTATTTTATTGTATTTTATAATTAATATTGTTCTGATTTATTTTATTCTTTGATATCAAGGTCATCGTCGCCGTGAAGGTACTAATATTGTACTTCCACCCGGAATGAAATGTTATCCTTCTCAATTCGCGAGGTTGCCCTACTATGAGGACCTAAAAATAGCTCATTTGTTTGATACAATGCATGTCGGGAAGAATGTGACAGAAATGTTATGGCGAACCATAGATGGTGCACATGATAGAGATAAAATTGACAAAATTTGTGCCGACATTGAGAAATCGAATCATGCAATGAAAAGTGTGATCGACAGATCAAATAACAATGGAGGTCGAAATTATAATAATATTCCATGGTTATTAACAGAACAACAAAGCAATGATGTAAAAGAGGTCATTAGAAGAATTAAATTTCCAACAAGTTTTGCTTCAAACATAAATAATATCTTAACAAAGAAAGGTGACTTCAGTGGGGTGAAAACACATGATTGGCATACCTTTGTTAAGGTAATTTTTTTGGTATAAGTTTTTGTATGTTATTGCTTGAATACATATTTTAAATTTTATTTTTTTCTGTTTAATTTGGAAAGCAATAACAATTCATTTTTTATTGTTATAGTATGTTCTACCTGTATCTCTCCCAAACGACTTAGACAACAATGTAAAACAAGTTATACATGGTCTTAGTAAATACATGAGGTAAGTAGCTTTGATTTATATGCAAAATCTAATTTATATAATTTCTTTTCGTACTTCATGAAATGATGTATTAATTTACTTGTAATGAAATATATATTATGTTTCATTGAAATAACCTTGCGTAATTATTTTTAGATGGTTTTCATTGAAAGAAATCCATCAAGATGAAATAAAGTATTGGAGGAGAGAAATTCCTCGGCTAATGTGTGAAATGAAAAAGTATCTACCTCCAACATTTTTCAATGCACAAGAACACTACTTGATACACCAAGTTGAGGAGATTGAAATGTGTGGAACAGTACACACAAGGTCAATGTGGATGGTCGAGAGGCACCTAAAATCCTTGAAGGCTTTGGTTAGACAAAGAGCACGACCTGAGGGTTCTATGGTGGAGGGATATGTGGTATATGAATCCATGGTGTATATTAGTCATTATCTTCCTATATTAGCTGCGCCAGCCATGAAGGCGGTGGATTGCATTTGGGATGTGAACTCCATCAAAAAATTTGAAGTGGAGCACCTGTTGGGAAAAGGTAGAATGAAGAAAGTGAGAGGTAAAAGTTTTATTATGTATGATACATATAATGTTTCATTTTTTTACATCATGTATATGATCATTATATTCATTTAGGTCTTATTCTTTCATAGTTTATTAATTAATATAATTTACCATGGTTATAAGTAATATTTATTAATATTGGTGAATTATTGTTTTTTTATTCAAGTGCTCAAGATTATGAGGCACTACTTTTATACATTGCAAACAATCTTGAGTGGATGAGTGAATGGATTGAAACATGTAAAGCACGTAACAATGGTAGGTTATCATGCAACTACTGTCTGAATTGATTAGAGAAGCGTATCATAGTGGAGATGGAAACGTTACGGACAAGGAAATTGATTTAGCATATGGTTTGAAAGATAGAAAGGTAAGTAATTAATTCACCTATTTTATTCATTACTTATTTTATACTATATTTATAATGTGACAAAAAGTTTGATTTTTCAGTTAATTTTCATGTTGTGTAAATTATATGATTAATTATTAATTGAGAATGCATCTTTTTCATGTTTGGCATATTGCAGTTGAAACACCATAAGGCTATGTGGTGCAATGGTCATAAATTTCGCGTTAAATAGTTGGATGATAACAAGAAAACTTCTGATAGTGGGATAACTGCAGTATTCCAGGTCACTAATGTTTCCTCCAAGAGTGACATACATCCTTGAGAATCTGAAAATAAATATTGTGGGTTCTTAGATGATATAGTTGAGTGTGACTTTAATTCCTTCAAAATAGTTTTGTTCGACGTCAAATGTTATAGGCTACAAATTAATGTGTGTGATGATGATAGAACACTTATTCAACATGAAAATGGATTTACAATGGTTAAAACATCACAGTTTGAAGCAGGAAAAGATCGCTATGTTTTTCCAAGGCAATGCGAACAAGTCTTTTACTCAGAGGTTCTAGGTGAGAACGAACGGTCATTTGCTATTAGATATGATCCAAAAGGAAGGCCAGTAGAGTATATTGTAGAGGAAGAAGATGATATTGATCTAGAAGAATATGATTCAGTGGTAGATGAGTAGGAATATGCATTGACAGATGAAGAAGATATCTTAGAAGATGAACCAGGCATAGGAGATGAGGAAAAAATTATTGATGATGATGTCGATGAGGATATTATTGAAAATTACATAATTGATGATGATGATGACATGGTCAATCATTTCAACACTGTTTCTGAATCAGATGTTGATATAGATGTCGATCAGTTGGATGAAGATCAAGAAGATACAAAAGAAGAATATTAATATGGTATCTACTGCCAATGCCCAAAATTGGTGGTACAGGCCATGTGGCCCTCCTATGGTATCTACTTCCAGTGCCCAAAAGACAGTTAATATTTATGATATTCGTGATGGAGATCCTGTGATTTCAATGTGTTTATTTTGAAAGTTTAGGTTTCATAGTAAATCATCAATGGGCTCTGAAATAAGGCACATTGAAATCTTAGATACATGTTTCATGCCAAAATCAGTTGTATCTTCCATAAATACACAATCTTGGACCACTCTGTATAAATCTACTTCTCAGAAAATATTACATCTCCCTCATTATACAGGTGGTGTTCTTACATGCATAGCAAAGGCATTGTTTTGGCAATCATTTTATAAGTCACTAGATATTGTGGGTACAAGGATCTAGGGTCTCCACATGTAACTGTGTTGCCTGGAGACTCACTCTTCATGTCCTTAATTTTGTAAACATAGTAGTATGCCAATGCTTCTTTCATTTTGTATGCATAACATGATTTTTCGTCAAAGTTCATAATTTTTTTAAAGTTTTATCCATCCCACTTTTGTTGTGAATGCACAGGTTTTTGGCTCAACACAGATCTGTTATATCTTTGTACTTTTCCTTTACTAACTATTTGAAATTTTTAGTTATATTTAGAGGTGTATTTTAAGGGATGAGGGGAATTACTTGGATTTAGTGCTGCCCACTCTCAATAGAGGTTTACAGTAAACTATGACACGTTGTGATGTATATCAGTGGTAATTGGGGCAGCAACAAAATCAATTTCATGCTTCAGTAGATTTATTCTTCTTGGAAAGCTTTCAGCTGACAAAAAAAGGGAATGAAATACGCAACCAATCCCCTTCCTTTTATTGGACCACCTGCTTTCTTTTTATGAGAGCATCTACAGGCTTAAGTTACTAGAAGTGGTCAAAAGTGATTTTTGTTAGTTGGAAAAGTCCAACTTTTCTTAGCCCTCAACAATGTTTAAATACTTCATAGGCATGTTAACCCCTCCTAGACTGTGTTGTGTAAGTGGGTTTTGCAGAATTTTATGCACTTAGGGTTAGACTCAAATTTTGAAATTTGATGTAATTAGGATTATATTCAAGTGCTGGCCAAATTGGTAAAATTGATACTCAGCCATAGCTGAAAGGCAGTAATATGCAGTGGAGTCATTCTATGAAATGATTCAATTTGGCATGTGAATCTCACATCTAAGGGCCATTAAAATCCCATGGATGGAGACTGATAAGGATTCAACATTGCTGTTACTATTAGTGGAGGCGGGTATGGCACAAGTATAATAAAAATACTGGCAACAATAGTAACATCATAGATTCAGAATCTTAATCTCTATATTAAATGAGCATTATAATGTAACTTGATTTCAGTGAAATCTCTAACCGGTTTGTTCTAAATCGGACCTGAAATGCTCACTTGTAAAGATGTTTGAGGCTTGAGGTTGTATGACACTGCAAAAATCGACTTTTTGAGTACATGATGACATTAGGTCATTGTGAAACTGAATATATGCTACTTCGGTATGAATATTGATTGCTTTTAGGTAGGCTTTTAGTTGTGTAGAGTGTCTTGTTTTTTATCTGGTCATGCATGTATGCTTGTCCTTTAGAGTGTTTTTTCTTAACCTGACAACAAAATTTTTATGTCCATTCATTGGTTTCAAAGAAGTTTGACTGGTACAAAAGGAGCTCTAGACGTGTAAGCACAGTCTAAATTTTGAGTATTCATTGATAAATTAAGCTTAAAATGATAGCTTGGATCTTAATTTATGTGTCAAGTTTTTATAAATGCTTGTTTTCTATTGAAGCAGAGTATATTTTGTTTATTTATCGATATATAGAAACTCAAATTATTTTAACGAGTTCTAATGAAATGTTGGCGATCTTGTGAGCTTTGCAGCCTGGTGGAGAAACTCTAGTGTTATGTTTTGTTGATTTTTCTGATGCAAGATGTGCCACAACTGCCTTAAAATTGATGTTGGTTGCACAAGGATTCGTTCCTGTTTTACTATCAAATTTTCTCTTTATGGTAGCCTTCTCTTACTACCATTACCTGAACTTTCTAGGCTATGATGGTAGGTTTCTTTTGATAAAAGTTATTAGATCTGAACTAAATTAATGTTCCATTTTTTAAGTTGTTTCTATACGTTTATCTTTAATACTTCAGATATTTTTGTGCATGTGCTATAGTGTTACCCTTCTTGGATAAGAAAACATTTTTCCTCTACCCTATTGGCTTTATTATTATTCTTTTTCCATTCTGTAAGTGATTCAAAGAGCCTGCAAATGTATATTTCTTTCAGTCTTTTCAAATTTGGTTTTGAACTTTCAAGTTTTCTGTTCTGCTAACTATACAATGTTTGTTATGTGTTATTTTTTCGATATAATATGAAAAATATATGTTTGTGCATTGCATGTTTAGTGGTACTTGCTAGCTTCAATCCTACATGATATGTTTTGAGTTTCTACTATGGCTAGAAGCGTTCAAAGGGAACCATTTTTATAATTCACCACTACTAGGGCTCGAATTGTAGCTGATATGGGAACGACCAATGGGTGGTATGAAAATTTAGCCACGTGTAGCTCTTTGTAAAGATGCTAATTTGCATCTCAATCACCTGCATTAGTTAGTAGAATTGTGCATAAGCTGAATGGATACTTGGTAGTTTTCTGAGTTTGGTTTTTCATTTTGCTGGAGTCCATTCTTGTAAATTAATAGATTATTTTTTCCATCTTTTGTGGTAAGCTCTCTCTTTCTCTGACCTGCCATTTTCTGCCTTTTTCATTACTGAATTTCATGTGCAAATTCTCAAGTTGATTGAACAGAAATGGATGTGGATTTTCTAGTGAAATCAACAATTGGAAGACATTTAACTTTCTATCGAGATCCATTTTAAACACTAACGAAATGTGATATACAGATGATACCCCGTGTTTAATTTTTTTTTTAAATTGTTTGGTAGCCATTCCAGTCCAAAAAAACTATGGACATGATCCAGAAGCTTAAGAACAAAATTTTTTGAATCCACATACATCAGCCATTTAGTTTTTGTAGATTGCGACAAAAAATACAGTGTAGCTGATGTTGGACAGTTAGGGCTCAACAGAGAGTGAATATGGAGTCTGAAATAGCATATGAGGATATCCAAAACTATGACAGTAGAGTATTTATAAACCTTTTCATCAAATAGAGCATTAAAGAGTCCAGCTAACATAACCGTTATTAAAAAAATTACAAAGCACTCTTCCAACTAACTAGTGAATATGACCTAGGGAATCTCAGAAAAGATGTCATCAAGTTTACAGCTAATCAAAATACCACCATGGTTGTGCATTGCATGTTTTATATGTTTTACATGTGGTTTGCGTCCATTTGCTTGCTTCAAGAGATTATAAAGTATGAAATTTAAACAATAGGGATGATAATGTTATTGATGTAGGGGCATTAGACCCAAGACAAATTTTGTACATAAATAAATGTAAAGGGGGGTCTCATGTTTTATTTCCCTATGAAATTATCCATAGTTGAGCTAATTTAGTTAATTTTTAGAGGAAAATGTAATTGCCCGAATGATTAGTGGGCATAGGAAGAGGCAGTCTGTCTCTGTCTGTTAGAGCATTAGTCTAATTTGGAACTATAGGAATTTGAAGAGTTTGTGAGTCATCGAGAAATTCGAAACGATTCATTGTAATTGATATAAAAATAAACCTCTGTGATAGATTCGGGAGACCTGAATAGAGAACTGCATAGGCTGCATAGAACTGTAGAGGAGACAGGGTAGAAGAGAAGGGCCAATCGATTGAAGATATGGCCAGCTAAAAGCTTGTAAGTTTGGTTACTATATAAATGAGGAATTTGTCTCAGTATAACTGTGCATTTGTTGTTTAACTCTGTGGGAGAATACCTTGAGTATTTGTGTATTGATTGATTCAAATTTTGTGTGGAATGCCTTGAATCTCTGTGTGAATAATCTCTATAGTTGAGTTGAATGATGTCCTGTGTAACTGGAGGGATTGAATGGTACTCAGCATCTGATGAGGTGTTCATTTGTTTATGAGTCTCGGTGCTTAAATGCATGATAAACCTATGTTAACCTAATATATGAATTGTGTGTGTAAGTTCAATGAGGGCATGCATAGATAGTATAGGTTGAAGTCCTGTATTAATCGATGTTGGATTTTGTATGGAAGCCACACCCCGCAACTTGTTGAAAATCGAATCCCGATTATGCTCTAACCTCGTGTGAATAGACCAATGATAATCGATGAGGGTTCATGAAGGATGCAGGTAATTGTTATTCCTGGTTGCCGAGAAAGAATGGAGGGAGAGTAGATATTGAACTGTATTCTGTGGGCAAGATTCAGTTTTGAAGTCAGGTGGAACCCTAAGCAAGAGTAGTTGGAACCATGAGGGCCGCACAGTAAAGACGGGTTTCCAGCATATTGCACCGCCTTTATATGGTAAGTTGTACTCCCCATTTGGACCCGATCAATGCCATGGGCTAACACGTGGCCTTAAGTAGTTTTTGAAAACCACTCTCATCGCGAGTTAATGATCGTGCAATTAACTCACGCGATATCCAGTTGGATCGTTGGATCGTCGAAGCCGGTGTGACGTATTATCCACCGTTAGATGTGGAAGGGTCGTAGGTGTTGGGGCCCATGCATATATATATGTTGATTGTCGTTGTCCTAACTACATTTTATGGTTTTAACCATGGTATGGCATGTTGGTCGCATTGACACAAGTTTAATAATAAATGTGTAGCTTGAACATTATATAAATCCCCTGGTTATAAAATGAATGGTATCACTAAAGGCTAGTGTGGTCTGCCTTGTTATATGTTTGTGTGGTCAAGCACTATTATAATAAGGACCATGTTCCAATCCCAGCCAACCATTAACATAACAAGTGTATGTATGTATCGGCCAAGGGTAATGGGTTTATATGAAATACAGGGTTTTAACCAAAAGAGGATATTTAATTAATATCTCAATCTCAGATTGAGATATTAATATACACAGGTGTATTTAATTTGTTAGTTAAAAGGAAGAAGAGTAGGTTGAGATTAGAGCTCCCCCGAAAGAAGAATGAATCTGATGGTATTTCATGAGATATTACATGCACATAATAAACCTTGAAATTAATATATCAAATCTATGAGATTTGAGATATTAAAGCTCTCAGAATTATTTGTTTAATTTTCCAGTCCCCAACATAAGACTAGGTTGAGATTGATGTAATGAGAAAACTGGGACAGTGGGTTTACCCCGCCATTAGTTATATTATATATTTCCATTTTAAACACTAACGAAATGTGATATACAGATGATACCAATTGCAGATAGTGTTTCATTGTACTCAAAGGGCCTCTAACAATCATCAACCTTAGTAACAGTATTCTTCGTTAGAAATTTTAGTATGAAACCACCTAGCTTTCTGACATCACAACTATTAAGTCAATTTGTTATGAATTTAGCTTCATTTCTTACAAATACTGGAGAATTAAAAAAAAAAAAAACGTTACTCATATTTAACTGTCTCTAAGTAATCGACCGTGAAATTTATGTTAAAGAAACTTAGCACAGAATGCAATTGCAGTATAAAAATCTCAAAATTGGAATATTTCATTACTTGCAAGGACTGGAATCAGCTTGGCACACTGTAAAACAAAAGTAGGCAATAAATCAGTAGCTATTTAATTTTTTTTTGTTTTTTATCAAAGCATCGGAAGACCAATGCCTTCAAAGCGTTGGAAGAGAGACACCTTCAAATCATCTGTAGAGCTACACCTACAAAGCGTTGGTAGAGCGACACATTCAAAGCATCAAAAGAGCGACACATTCAATCCGTCGATAGAGCAACACCTACAAAGCGTCGGTAGAGCGACACCTTCAAAGCGTCGGTTTTGAGACGCTTTAAAAGCATGGTTAGAAGTCAGAAGAGAGACAGTTTAAAAATGTTGGAAGAGCGACGTTCAAAACGTCGAAATGCATGTTGTTAGAATTGCGACAGTTATAAATGTCGGACGAGCGACATTTTGAAAACATCGGAAGAGCGACGATTGTTTGGAAACCTCGGAAAAAGTGTCGATATTGCGACACTTTGGAAAAGCGTCAGAATTGCGACTTAATGGCTAACCACGTTTTGTCTCACCTCGAACTGTCGCTCTTGCGACAACTGTGTGTCGGAATAGCGACAAAGTGGCCATCGAAAATTGGGCCAAATTTTCTAGTGTGATATAGATAAAGCTATAGATGGCTAACTCTATTTAGGAAATAAAATGATAAATGATAAATGTAGGCTAAGAATGACATCAACATGTATACATTGGGCTTAGGGAGTCAAAGCAGTTCAGTACTTCAGTAAATCTACTTAACATGGAAGTTGAGGCATATCAGGGTTTTTAGTCATAAGGCACACACACATGAAACATGTAAAAACACAACCAGCTCACTTATACAGGAAGCCAGAGCATATAATAGATGAATTATGAATAATATAGATGAAAACCACTACAAATAATATATATAAGATAACAAAATTGAATAGGAAAACACTAAAAACCCCATAATAATCTCAAGTTGGTCAAGTAGAAGATCTCTGTATTAGCTGAAACAATCAATTTACAAAAATATCAATATTTTGCAAAAAATGTCCATCCCTTGACAAATTCGACCCCATGGCCTTTAATATACATCTTCCATCCTCATATGATCTACCTATAAGCTAGATACATCAAATGTTTTCCTAATGACACCTTGCATAACCATAAAATATCTACTTTAATGATAAACAGACACCTGGGCCTACTTGAAAATCCTATTTCAAATAGGACTCAAACTAATCTTCATTATCTTTAACAACATTATCTACTAAAATAAATTAAATATTTGACAAGTATACTTTCACATGTTCAAATTTAGATGATGGGCTTCATCCCTTTATGACCACTTAGCTCACCTCCTCAAAACTAGGAAACAAGACCCTGTTTTTTAGGCAAATGGTCTTCTTCATTTTTTAAACATTTTTTGTTGTCATTTAATCTTCAATTCATGTTCATTGAATGTTGAATGATGGCTTGAAATGGTATATTATTTTTCCATAACCTCCAACTATCCAAAATTCGCTTCAACACCTGCTCAAAAGGATGAAATACAGTGTGCTGCGAAAGTAAGGCAGTTTCGTAGTGCTTTTCGTAGCACTGCAAAGTTAGCCTTTATCTTCAGCAATTTCAACACTTTCCTTTTGAATCAGATTTATCATCATCAAAAACATGTTTAATACCAATTTTATCTCTCAACACCCTCCATAATTGGTCAAAAGGTCAAAAGAGCAGCTACAGTAGTTTCGTAGCGCTTTCATGCCCTTCAAGCCTAGAGGCGCTGCGAAACTACTGAAAATGCAGTTTTTTGTAAAATTTTGAAAACTAAAGCTTGTAATTTTCCTAAAAATTGTATATAACATGTCTTCAGCCTTAAATAACCATTAAAAAACTCACCTTATGCTCCTTGAGGTGTCAATATCACCTTTCATATAAAAGACATCCTTGCAGATTTTTCATCTTTTTTTCTAAACAATAGGTCTTAGAATAGAGCCTATATCTCCTAATACATGATGTAGTTTGAGAAAATGAAGGAGGATTTTCGATGCCATTATTTCTTGAATAAAAAATTCTCTTGGTTTTTTTAAATACATCTCCAGTTGTACTAAAACAACATTTGTAAAACATGTGTGAAACAGGAAAAATCTGTTTTCTGAAAATAGTGGTTAAAATAAATCCTTATATCTACCAACTGATAACACCTGTGATCAAAGTGAGAGAGGTTATTGTTATTTGATATGTCTTTGAAAATATCCTCTCTCCAGTTCTTAAGATACCTTTCTTTTTTCCCATAAATCACCTTTGAAGTTGACTTCTCAAACAGTCATGTACAAGACAATTTCAATAACAGCAGTTTCGTAGCGCATTTTAATTTATCAATTTTTGCCACCTCCTAATGAATTTGTAGAAACTGAGAGATTTTTTTTTATTATGTCTATTATTTAGAAAAACCTCTTTCAAATTTCAAAAATTCATTTTCAGTTGCTCAGAAACCTTAAAAACATTTCTCTCTGAAAACAGGACAGTTTCGTAGCGTTTTGTTGTTATTCAAGCCTAGAGGCGCTACGAAATTACTGAAAAATGCCCAAAAATGCAATTTTTTGTGTTATTTTGAAAAATTAACCCTGCAAGTGCCAAAATATTTTCCCTGACATATCATTAGTCTTAAACAAACATGAATCAACTTACCTTATGCTCCTTGAGGAATTTTTTCCTCATTTATGATGGGTTGACCTATTTTCTCTTCAAGCATTGTCATTTTTAGACCTTTGTTCTGCAATTCCTCATGGATTAATTCAAGCTGCTCCATGTTGAAATTGAAACCTTTGAAAAAGTTCTCCTGACCTCTTGGAAATTCCATAGCAGCAGCAATAACCTCTAGTGTGATGGACAAATTTAGCATTCCTACTTTAGTGGTTGTTCCACTAAAATTCAAAGAAAACTCCTTGGACACCTATGTATGACAACCTTGTAATTTCTCACAAAAATTTAGGAAACCTACCCTTCTGAAGGCTTCAACTATTTTTGGGTCTTCATTGATCACTTTCATGTCTGTAGGTTCATATCTCAGACATTGTCCACCCTTGTGTGTTTTTCTTTTCTCTGCCATAGTTTCTCTAATAATTTCTCAGCCTCGATTGATATGAATTTGATAAACCTTTGAAGCAACCAGCCACAAGTTTGGCTTGATACAATAATTCTCCAGAGCTCAAATATTGCACATGGAGGAATAAGAAATGAGAATGACTAATTAGGAATAGATTTGAATTTTAAATGTCTTATCATGACTCAATGATGACTTATTCATTACCTAAACTGAACATAATGACTGAAAACATGGATATGCACTTTGATTTCATCACTCCATGACTAAAACAAAACATCTAACCTACCCTTTCCCAATGTTTTCTGACACATAACAACTGAACTGACCAAACAAATAGAAAACTGCACTTTCGTAGCGCTTGTAGAGTTAATTTGACTGTTTTAGCTACGAAACTATCAGCAGTTTCGTAGCAAAAAGTGACTTTTTACAGTGTAATGCACTACAAAATTGTGGTTTCTTGGGAAATTATGTAGTTTTGGTACAAAAAATTTGGAAAATGAAGTGAATTAGAAAATGATGAATGATTTGACATGAAGGAGTTTAAAAATGAGTGGGTTTAGACCTTAGGGTAAACTCAAACCATAAAAATTTAATATTTCCCTTGATAAAACTTGAAAATGACTCCTACAACACTATTTTGACCCATGAACGTATGTAACCTTGTCAAAATGATGTTTGAATTTTTTTGAGTGATAACAGTGGCTCCACTTGGGATGGTGTGCCCCTATGGTACACCAAAGAACCAGTAGTTCCAGTGCTATCCATCTTCTTAGAAATAAAAACTCTGAAATTTATGAAAACTTTGCAAAGCTCTTATGGCCTTTACCTCGAGCTCAATCTTGATGATCACTACAAAAGAACCAAATCTATACCTACTGAAAATATGCTCAGTAAAATTTGAGCTTATTCACACACTGCTACCTACCCTAACAACTGCAATCTCCATTTTTAGCTCAAGCAACATGAAACTTCCAATGAAGCCAGTCATTGATCTGATATGACACTTGACCTTGTTGTCTGCACTTGAACTAACAGTAAACATGATACTGAAATGAATAAGGAAAAAAAATTGGATCTGATCCTCATGATGAAAATATAATTGAAAATTTGAACTGTAGAACTCTTCAATGCAGTCAGCTATAGGATCAAAGAAGACATGATCTGTTTGATGCTTCTCATGACATTCTGTAGCTTTGGACAACTCATACATGCTTTGATCAACCACACAAGACTTCATTTGTGCACTATCAAACTTATTTTCAACAATAGTGTATTCTTCCTCAATCTCAAAAGAGAAAGGAAGCAACACCTTCTCTTTGTGTTTTGGCATGGAAAGCTTTTGAAAAGACTAATCTTGATCTTGAAGCCTATAAGGTTGAATTTGATCTTCTAAAACTTCAATGTCTTTTTCAATGTTCTTAGCAACTTCATCCACAAATTGAATCTTAACTTCTGACTTGTACTCAAATGATTTCAGATTAGAAGACAAGGATAAAGAAAAAATTTCACCCACTTCTTCATTTGTGTGATAATTATTTGATGTAGACTGATGCAAGAAATAACATGAAGAATCAAATTTTTCCTTTACTTGAGAGTTATAGTAATTATCTTGCAATATTTCCTCTTGTTGTTTGCAATGATTCTCGTACTCCTGATGATAAAAATATTGACAAGTCTGTTGCAACGTTTCATCAAACTCAGAGGATGTAACATGATTATCATAAATAAAATCCTGTTGGGTTTCATTTTCATCCAAGACAGAGGATATCCTTTCTTCTTCGTGATAAAAGGGATTGTCATGAAGGGCCTCTAAAATTTCCTCATCCATGAACTCATCATCTTCATAACAATTATCCAAATATTCAATAAAACTCACACAATTTTTACACCAGTCTTTGACCAACAATAAGGAGGGATGAAACTCTTCATACATCTCATAAAATGCAACATGGAAATCAGCAAGAGAATATAATGAGCCATTTGGAAAGCTTTCATACCAAGACCATGCTTTTCCTTCTAAAGTGGCCATAAACATCTTCATGAGACAATCCTCGGGGAACTGAACCTTAAGACTGTGTACATGCATATGGAATCTAACCAAATGAAGAGCAGCATTGTCTTTCTTTCAATTTTAAATATAGGAAGATTAGTTAACCATTTGACCTTTGGCATAGGATTTGGAAAATGAGGGATATGAGACCGATTCATAGGGTTATACCTGGCATTTATTCTTGCAATGGAAATCATCTTGAAAATTCATCAAGCTACTGGTATTCAAGCAGTGGAGTCACCTTCCAATTGATTATTTGAAGTGTGGAGTCATGAGAGAAGAAATACAACTGAAACCTTCTAAGTGTATACTACTCTCAGACCTTACAACTGAAACTTTATCGTTCTTCCCATGGAAAATTTTCATGTTCACTCCCCGGAAATGGCACCAAAATGTTATCACAAAATTGGATCTGATAGTTTGCTAATCAGGCAATCTCATGCAACTATTTCAAACCAATATTTTGATTTAGGCTTAGCCTTCCTCAATCTGAGAGGACTCTCTAGGGGGTTAATGATATAGATAAAGATATAGATGGCTAACTCTATTTAGGAAATAACTTGATAAATGATAAATGTAGGTTCATAATCACATCAACATGTATACATTAGGCTTATGGAGTCAAATCAGTTTAGTAATTCAGTAAATCTAACTTAACATGGAAGTTGAGGCATATCAGGGTTTTCAGTCATAAGGCACACACACATGAAACATCTAAAAACACAGCCAATTCACTTATACAATAAGTCAGAGCATCTAATAGATGAATTATAAGTAATATATATGAAAACCACTACAAATAAGATATATAAGAGACAAAAATTGAATAGGAAAACACTAAAAACCCCTTAAGAGTCTCAAGTTGGTCAAGTTGAAGATCTTTGTATTAGCTGAAACAGTAAATTTACAAAAAGCTCAGTCTTTTGCCAAAAATGTCCAACCCTTGACAAATTTGGCAGCATAGCCTTTAATATACATCTTCCATCCTCATATGATCTTAATCTAGGCTAGATACATCAAATTTTTGCCTAATGACACCTTGCATTACCATAAAACATCTACTTTAATGATAAACAGACACCTATCCTACTTAACAATCCTATTTCAAATAGGACTGAAAATACTCTTTATTATCTTCAAAAACCTTATCTACTAAAATAAATTACATATTTGACAAGTATACATTCACATGGTCGAATTTAGATGATGGGCTTCATCCCTTTATGACCACTTAGCTCACCTCCTCAAAACTAGGAAATAAGACCGTGTTTTTTAGGCAAATGGTCTTCTTGATTTTTTTAACATTTTTGGCTGTCATTTAATATTCAATTCATGGTACTTGAATGTTTAATTATGGAATGAAATTGTATATTATTCTTCTATAACCTCGAATGTCAAAAATTCACTTCAAAACTTGCTCAAAAGGATGAAATGCAGTGCACTACAAAAGTAAGGCAGTTTTGTAGCGCTGTAAAATAATCCTTTATCTTCAACAATTTCAACTCTTTGCATTAGATTTATCACATCCAAAACATGTTTCATACCCATTTTAACTCTCAAAACCCTCCATAAATGGTCATAAAGTCAAAAGAGAAGCTACAGTAGTTTTGTAGCGCTTTGCTGCCCTTCAAGCCTGGAGGCGCTACAAAACTACTGAAAATGCAGATTTTTGTTAAAAATTGAAAACTGAAGCCTATGATTTTCCTAAAACTTGTATCTAACATGTCCTCAGCCTTAAATAACCATAAATAAACTTAACTTATGCTCCTTGAGGTGTCAATCTCACCTTTCATATTTAAGACATCCTTGTAGATTTTTCCTGTTTTTTCCTAAAAAATAGGTCTTGGAACAGAGCCTGTATCTCCTAATCCATGATGTACTTTCAGAAATTGAAGGAAATTTTTTTAGGCCATTATGTATTGAATAAAACACTCTCTTTTTTTTTTGAAATACATCTCCAGCTGTACAAAAACGACATTTGTAAAACATGTGTGAAACAGGAAAACTTTGTTTTCTGAAAATAGTGGTTCAAATAAATCCTTATATCTACCAATTGATAATACCTGTGAGAAAAGTGAGAGAGATTATTTTTATTTGATATTTTTTTTAAAATAACCTCTCTCTGGTTCTTAAAATACCATTCTATTTTCCCAAAATCCACCTTTTAAGTTGACTGCTAAAATAGTCACGTATAGGACAATTTCAATAACAGGAGTTTCGTAGCGCATTTTAATTTATCAATTTCTACCACCTCCTAACAAATTTGCAGAAACTAAGAGACATTTTTGTAGTTAGGTCTGCTATGTATAAAAACCTCTTTCATATTTCCAAAATTCATTTTTAGTTGCTCAGAAACCTTAAAAACATTTCACTACGAAAACATGACAGTTTCGTATCGTTTTGTTGTTCTTCAAGCCCAGAGGCACTAAGAAACTGCTGAAAATGCCAAAAATGTAGTTTTTTTGTGTGATTTTGAAAAATTAACCCTACAAGTGCCAAAATATTTTCCCTGACATATCATTAGTCTTAAACAAACATGAATCAACTTACCTTATTCTCCTTGAGGCATTTTTTCCTTATTTATTATGGGTTGACCTATTTTCTCTTCAAGCATTGTCATTTTTAGATCTTTGTTATGAAATTCCTCATGGATTAATTCAAGCTGGTCCATGTTAAATTTAAACCTTTGAAATAGTTCTCCCGACCTCTTGGAATTTCTATAGCAGCAGCAATAACCTCTGGTGTGATGGACAAATTTAGCATTCCTACTTTAGTGGATGTTCCACTAAAATTCAAAGCAAACTCCTTGGACACCTATGTATGACAACCTTGTAATTTCTCACAAAACTATGGGAAACCTGCCCTTCTAAGGCTTTAACTATTTTTGGGTCTTCATTGATCACTTTCATGTCTGTAGGTTGATATCTCAAACATTGTCCACCCTTTTGTGTTTTTCTTTTCTTTGCCATAGTTTCTATAAGAATTACTCGGCCTCACTTGATATGAATGTTCAAACTCACTTAATATGAATTTGATAAACCTTTGAAAAAACCAACCACAATTTTTTCTTGATACAATAATTCTCCAGAGCTCAGATATTGCACATGGAGGAATAATAAATAAGAATGACTAATTAGGAATAGATTTGAGGTTTAAATGTCTTCTCATGACTCAATGATGACTTATTCATTACCTAAACTGACCATGATGACTACAAACATGGATATGTACCTTGATTTCATGACTCCATGACTAAAAAAAACATCTAACTGACCCTTTCCCAACATTTTCTGACACATAACAACTCAACTGACAAGACAAACAAAAAACCGAGCTTTTGTAGCACCTATAGTGTTAATTTGACTATTTTCACTATGAAACTATCAGTAGTTTCATAGCGAAAAGTGAATTTTTATAGTGTAATGCTCTACGAAACTATGTTTTCTTGGCTAATTAGGCAGTTTTGGTACAAAAACTTTGGAAAATGAAATGAATTAGAAAATGATGAATGATTTAACATGAAGGAGTTTAAAAATGAGTGGGTTTAGACCTTAGGGTAAACTCAAACCATAAAAATTTAATATTTCCGTGATAAAACTTAAAAATGACTCCTACAACCCTATTTTGACCCATGAAACTATGTAACCTTGTCAAAAATAAGTTTGAATTTTTTTGAGTGATAACAACATCCAGAGTCGTTTCCCAAGTATTAACCAGAAAAATAATTGACAATTTAGGAATGGCATCAGAAAATTGATTTAATTTCGTTCTTTTGTCCAAAATTCTAGACTCCGCAGTTGATACAATCCACCCGAGATCCCAGCAAAGGGAGAATAAATAGATATTACACCATGACTTTGATGTATGTGAAATAAGATGCCACTTTTTATCTCATTTAAAGATTCAGGGAGGGAGTAGAAATATATGTGGCTAGAAATGAACAAGGCGTAGGATCCTAAGACTCAACCTCTAATATAACAAGATGTTAGTCATCAGTATTTTTCATTATTTGTAGATGACTAAATATTGGTTCTGGATTTCTGAAAACAACCTTCCTTGAAAATTGTGAGTTTTAGAAATCTCACTGCCTTCATTATCGTTATGGAAAATTTTCACTATTCTATCAGCATGCCATTCCATGGTCATTATGTCATTCCTCAAACTCCTTATGAGATTATACCTACCATTTTAAGTCTCCTTATCTTCCTATAGCCTCATTGGCCTATTTTTTCCCTTTTCCATAACTTTACTTTCCTTCTAGGGTTTCCTATAGCCTACCTTTTCCCGTGTTCCCTAGGTTCTTCAAGCATTGATGGTCTCAGAACTATCTCTGTAGACTCTTTAGATAAATCGAGTACATTGGATTCTCGATATTCAATAGAACAGTTTGAAAAATACTCTGTCTTTCACTTGAAGCCTCTAAGACAATTTTTAGTCAAGTTCAAGTCAAGAAACCATCCCACTAGGTCAATTAGGGTTTAACCTATTTTAAGGTAATCATTGGTGTTTCAAGCACTACTTTTCCTTTGCTAGAAGCTAGCTCAGATGTAATAGAATGTTGAGACATGGTTATTCAAGAAAGATCTAAAAGTTTCCAAAGAATAATATCATTTAGTTTCAGAGTCTGCACATGAGGAAATGGATAAAATTTGGCACTTCTGCAGGAGTGTTGAGGTTTCCATTAGAAGAAGGTATTGATAAGGTATATGGTCTTTTCCTAAGTGAAGACAACTTCAGCAAGGAAGACAGGAAACACTTGTTCTTGTAGAGAATTATTGTTTTTGAGCTTGATGGTCCAACAGTGTGCCAAGCAATGATCAAATGCAGAAATGACCATGGAGGAGGTACACCAAAAAACAAACATGAAGAAAAGTCTATCAAAGATTATTGATGAGATAGGGAAAAAGGTGAGGTGAACTAGATAGAAATGAATGAACTTGAAAGGGCTATAGATAACTTAGAAGACAACACTAGTGATTGTCTTAAAGCACTCCAGATGCCTAGGGTTTTGGAAAAGTGACCAGAGAAGGTGAAATAATGATGTTAAACCCTATGGTGAAAGTAAAGGAAGGATTCTAAAGATGCCATTGTTTGATAAAATCCCAAACTTTTCAAAATGTGTTTGTCATGCCTAGATGATAAAAATATGACGTTGAGCTCCAAGGTGCAGGAAAAGGAGGGTTTTTAAAGTGTTGTTGTGTGGTCAGATCCCAAACTTGTCAAAAATGAGCTTTCCATGACTAAATGAGCAAAAGAGACGAGTTGAGTTTCAAGGTAGAAAAAAAAGGGGTTTTGAAGATGCTGCCTTTTTTTTGAGTCCCAAAGGTGTCAAAATCAATTTTTCATACCTCAAGGAACAAAGGGAAAAGTCCAACTCATCATTTCAGTCACCTGAATGCAAAAAATGTAAAAATGTTAGTGAGAAAAGGTGAAAAGTCAACGTGAGTTTCATGGTGGAAATTACACCAGAAGTTGAAGAAATTGATATGTGGCCGAATCACAAAGGTGTCAAAATAAAAATTTTATTCCTCAAGGAGCAAAAAGAGATTCTAATTCATCACTTCAATGACCTACAAGCAAAGGTCAAATAACATTAGTGAGAAAGTGAAAAAACACTTTTAGGCGTTAGAAAGTGGGTTGCAAAGTGAAAATCAAATTCATGAGCCTATAAAGCACATCTAAACACTTCAATCAAATCATTGTTGCACTACAAGACGATCAGAGCATTCAAAAATGAAGAATATGGGTTTTTCCAAGTCGAAATTGGACAAAATCTTCTGGCGCTGCACGCTCAAACTGGCGTTGCACCCCTGGAAACCCTTGTTGCATGCTTGGAAATTTCTCCCCATGCATTTTACACTTGCACTGCAGGCCTGGAACTGAGCACTACGCCTGGCAGAGTGCTACGCTCTTGCCTAATAGCCACCCAGTGAATAAAATATTGGGTGTTGCGTGCCTAGGATTGAGAGTTGTGCGCCTGGGATTGAGCACTGCGCCCTCAGCTTAGGTGCTACACACTTGGGAAGGAAGGCTTTATAAGCCTTGCAAACACCAAAATCAACTCAAACTACTTTCAAGCTTCCTCCAAAGTCCCCCAAAGCTATGATAAAAGGTAAGTGAATGCCCTAACTACATCTTCAAGCATTTTTTATGATTTAATTGGAAGAAATTAAAACCCTAAAAAGAAACCCTAGGCTACAAACTTGAAATCACTGATTCCACCATTACTTCATCTGCCTGCAAATATTATTAGTCAAGACAAGGGTGCTTACATTGGTTTAGGGGTTTTCATTTATCGAAGCTGGTCATAACACTCATTCATTTCACCCCCTACATTGCAAAGGTTGTTGCCATTCCATTACCCACTTTCATCTCAATTTCACATTTAGCCCTAGTATTTCTAAAAAAAGAGTTTAAACATGTTAGTAGAGGGTTATCATTGAGTTGTTAGCCTCTCACCATCTCATACACTTTTATCCTCATTCACTCATCTCACCACTTGAAAATTTTCCTTTTGATCACCATCTCTTCATTCCATTCCCATTTAGAGTCCTAGGGTTTTCTCAAGGTAGGGTTTTACAATGTCAGAAGACAATGGTAGTGGAGAAGAGGCTCAAATGCCAAGGAGGCATGAGCACAAAATGATCAATATATTTGAACCCCCCAACACAAGGGAGATAATGGCATCTCCCCTTACTGTTTCATGTTTCAAGCATGTAGGATGCTTTGATTTTTGTGAGAAGGTACAATAGGTGCAAAACCACCCTAATCTAACCAGGCTATTTATCATTAAATTGGATGAGAAAAAAGTTAAACTTGCAGGGGTCACCTTTGAGCTATCTATAGATGCTATTGCTAATGCCAGTGGGACCAAGTGTGGCTGAAAAATGGTTCAAGAAGGCCAACCTAGACATGAGCTACTTTGAACCCTTCCTAAAGCATAGATACAAAGACCACAATAAATCCATCTTTCCTTTCTCACATTTTCTTGACAGATATGCACATATGATGAGATTCATTATGAAGTATTTTACATGTGAAGGAAGATTCTCCCGCATTTACTCTATCGCATTAGGCTGCTCATGCACTTTACTAGGGTGATGATGCTGCACCTACCCTATTACCTCTACAGAAGCATTGAGAAAATGTCTTATATTGTACAAAAGTGAGACTATCCTCAGCAGATGCAAAGCCTCTTCCACCACTCTCTTATTAAAATGGTTGTTATGCACCAACTGCAGCAGAAAGGTATTCCATGGGAGACCTTCATTTCCAATCAAGTTTTCACCAATCCACAAGGCCAAAAGTATCAAGATGTCCCTTCATCTTCTCATCATCCCATTCCTCCTTCACCATCACACCCCACTACACATCGATCACCATCTACTCACATTCCCTCACCTCAAGATAATCCTCCTTCATCATCTTCTCACAATACCTCACCCTCATCTCATGGTACTAGTGCTTCTAAAAAAGATGATGGAAATGAGGCACAAAGCAGTAAGGATGATGGAAATGAGACACAAAGCAGTAAGGATGATGGAAGCAAGTTAAAAATCCATGAAAGAAGTGATGATACCAATGATGATGGCATTTATGATGGAAATGAGATAGATGGCACAAAGATGGTGAAAATTGAACCTTTTACTTTGACCTACCAGAGGGGAAATAGGCATGTGTTTTCTGCCCTTAAGAGGCAAGGGGCCGTTCCTTCTACATCCACCAAACAACTTGACAAAGGTAAGGAAAAGGTCATTGATGAAGAAGAAGAAGACAAGGATGAGACTAAAAAATAATTTCAACTTGTTCACCTTGACAGTGATGATGAAAATTAGTAAAGGATCACAAGCATGCTTCTCAAAAGCAAATATGTCCAGATTAGAGATCTGCAAACCAATATAAGTAGGGATAAGAATTTAATCCACTATTTTGAGGTTGAAAAAAAGTAGTTGGAGGCATAGAAGGCTATATATGAGATAAGAGCTATCAGAGCTTGGAAAGAGTTTGCAAAGACAACGGAAAAGCTAGATGAGGTCTTGGGCACTCATGATGAGACTGAAGAAGAGGATGAACAACTTCGTAGAAGGAGGCCAAGGATGATTGGCTTGAAAAAGGCTCTAGCCAAGGAAAAAGTGCAAGAGACATCCTTGGCAAAGCAACTCACTCCAAGTGACCTACTTTCCATGGAGATCAGCTATTATCGGGAAACTTGGCTAGAGAGGGCAAATGTACACTTAGAAGGTCAGCTGGAGAACACTAAGAGAGACCTTGACCTCCAAAAGAAGACGACAAGGCATTATACCTTACGAAACAAGATTGCAAGGGCCAAGCTCAAAAGAGCCCTTGTAAATATTCAAGCCCTAAAGGAGGAAAAATATTAAGAAAAACTTGAAATTCTTGCTGATGCATCCCTACAATCATCCTAGGCATTATCAGCAAGATAAATTCATTTTTTGGCACGTTTTTGAGTTTTTGGAAATTTTGACTGTTTTGGAGGGCTAAGTGCATAGAACCACTGGCGCTGCACTCTTTTTTGGGACACCCATTCGAGGAAAACTTGACATTTTCTGAATCCTTAGGCCAATTAAATTACCCTCACAAAATTTCAGCTCATTTGGAGCATAACTAGTACTCCAAAAGTGCCAAAAACATGCAAAACATCAACTTTCTGCCCTATTTTTAGAGCTGGCGCTGCGCCCTGAGAAGTCTTGGGAGAATGCACTTCTCACTAGGAAAATGGATACTAATCATAAAAATAAAGGAAGTTTTGGAATGTAGATAGGACATGCTTTCCAATGAGCTATCATGGAGCCCATTTGGACACCGGGAAGGCCTCCAAATATTAGCTTCAAAACAGGCTATTTTCCCAGTGTTGGCGATGCGCCCTTGGCCTTGGCGCTGCGCCCTTGCCAAAAAGTCAACAATAGACACTTGGAGTTCATGAAAAAGGTATTTTGAGGGTTTTTGAGGCAAATCACTCCAAATTTAGCTACGGAGTTATGTTAGCATTTATTTTTGCATTTATTAAGTTAGATATTTGTGCCTTGGGCCTTTCATGGTCTCATAGGACAAATTTGGCATTTATGATGTAAATAATGACATTTTGCAACCCTATATAGGGTTTTGACCCTCCTTTTCAAGTTAAATACTGCATGGAGGCCTCATTGTAGTTGTTGGTTGATTGTTAAACTCAATATTATAGACTTGGAGTTGAGGAGAAATTGGCTTTGGAGGTTTATGAATGCTTAGATTGGAATGGAAATGGAGCTAGCACATTTGCAGGATTCATGAGCATGGCTAATGGTGATGAATTTCTAAATTCGTGCTTGTCTTCTTATGTTTTCATTTTATTTCATATTTTTCATGCAGTAGAACATAAAGTTTAGGTTAAGAAATGTTGTTTAGAGGCACCTTAGCTCTGTCTGCTTTCTATCGCTTGTATGTTATCCTCTGCTAGGTCAGATTATAGAATTCTTAGTTGCTCTCTAGTTTTACTCAGCTTGTTTATTTCAAGAATGATTTAATGGAACCCATGCCAAAGAATTTTATGGTTAGCCCTGCCTTCAGTATGACTTAAACATTTTTTTTTGAGGTCTTTTCTTCAAAATATTGCTAATTAGAGTTTGGCTGAAGAGGTTTATGGTTTTCCTTGCTCTTTTTTCCATCTTAAATGGTTGCTTGGAAGTTATTTGTAGTTTTATTAAGGAATTTAGGAGTTCCCTTCTCTTTGATCATTACTCTATGTTATCTTGAATGTTTTTCTTTTCTTGAAGGTGAAATCACTAGAGAAATTACAAGTCAAGTTATTGCTCTCTATGGTTTGTTGGATTGTTCTCTTAATATTTACTTGCTTGGGTTTTGTCAAAGAAGCTTATGGTATGCCTTGTATTTGGTTATTTATTTATGCATAGTGTTTTTAAGGACATTTCTTGGTATAGTACATATTAAAGGATTCTTAATTTCACTTTAAACCTACTAACCTCACAATTTAATATTCACTTCACTCACATAAGCCTTGAAGATCCATTTGGCTTTGTTATACTTTCCCTCCGAAACACCCTTGACCTATTGTTGTAACTTTCAAGACCTTTTTCAGACTCTGTAGCCCAATGGTCTTAGCCTCTCCCAATCTATATTTTCTACTTGAAAACCAACCCAACCAAACAAAACAAACAAACAAACCCTAACCCTTACAACTATCCTAAAATCAAAACCCTAAAATCAATCAATTTCACATCTTTGAAACAAATATAGAGAGAGCCCTCTTTGAGTCCAGGAAGGCTAGGTCCTAGGACTCCAAAGATTGGTTTTATGTTACCCTTGTTCAATTTGGTCTTGCCAATCTGAAAAATTATAGGGACCTAACATAATGGCGAATCTGTTGGGGAATCTGAGTCAGTAGCATCCTAAGTACTCCTTAAAACCTCAGAAAACCCCTGTCAAACTTAGAAAAATCAAGTGTTAGCCAAGATTTATATCTGGTTTATTCATCATACTAGCACCATGGTGATACTACTAGAGAACACTCATTGAAAAACTTAACCGTTGCATAAATAACTCAAAAAACCCAAAAACATCCTTAGATTGGTATTCAGTTGTTGATGGTGGACAACAAGTACATCCTTAAAACAATTTCATCATCCAGATAGTGACTCCACTGGTCTTCAGTAGCCTTGTTGACCCTACTATTTCTCACAGACTCCCCTAGGAAGCTATCAATCAGTCCTCTCTATTTTAGGTTTGAAATCTGGCTTCACAAAGAATCAGCACTAGATCTCACCCTGACCCAAACCCTCCTACCATAGTTGATGACCCCAAAATAATCTTGTAGAAAAATTATATGATCGAAGATTCAACTATTGTTAGACCCATTCACAAAGAAAGTTTTTTCCTTGAAAACCTCACAGCCTTGCAAGAACCCCAACTTGACTTATACCATAGAAAAAACCTATTCAGAACTAAGTCTCAAAGTGGGATAGACTAGACACACCTTGAGCCTACAGATTTGCAGCAGAGTCCTAGTAGAGAAGCCTCTCCTTCCACTCCTCCTAATTTTCAGCTTCTCCAACACTTTGCCTCCTGTCATTCCAAATATGCTTAGCCTCAGCTTGCTGGTCCAATTACATCTACCACCCCCACTCATACATCCACTATGAGAACCATTCCTTTTCATCCTCCACCTCCTCTCACAATTCTTCCTCTTACAAAACCTCCTTGGATTCCATTACCTCAAATCATGGAAACATGGTATGCCCCTCTAGTACTACCACAACCGTTACTGCCCATGCCTCAATAATACCAATATAAAATCCCTCACTTCATTGGATATGACTCTACCACCAGCCAACAACATGTAGATAGGATGAATGATGCATTTGACTACCAAGAAATAGAAGATGAGACCATTAAAATGAGAATTTTTTCCCAAATATTAAGAGGAGAAGCAAAGAAATGGTTCAAAAAATTAACTCCTAACAGCATTAATGACCTCCCTTCCCTTTACCAAACATTAATAAACAAGTGGGAGACTAAGAAAATGCATCTTCAGATCCTATCATAATATGAAAACCTTAAGAGAAATGTTGGGGAATGTGTATAAGACTACTGCACTAGGTTCAATAGTCTATATAATGCACTCCCTCCCCACATCAAACCCCCCACAAGGCCCTTCCTTAGCAAGATTTTTGGATGGGTTTGATCCAGACATGTGTTATCAATTAAGAGAAAGAGATCCCCAAACCTTAGAAGACATGAAAAGAGGAGAATTAAGTGTAGAAGCCAATCTAAATGCTAAAAGTGCTAGATTAAGAGCATAGAAGAAGGTTACATACAAAGAGGAAACCATGGCCTCCACATATGATGCTAAAATTGACAATCTAGTTAGGGTAATGGAAAGAATGATGGAGAAAGTCAATTTGAATGAAAGAGCACCCCCTAGGGAAAACCAAGCAAATCCTCAAAACATAAATAGAAACCAAAACTTTAGAAGAGACCCTCCTCAAAACAGAAAAAGAGAGAATGACTAGAAAATCAGACCTCCTTTCCAAGAAAACTATGTAGATGAAGAGGAAAGAGATACTGAAGAGCCGAAAGAAAACCATGTAAATCTGATAGGCTCTAATAATGAGGGTGATGTTTTTCTCAGATAAGAAGATCAGGGTCTATTTTCATCAAACCTAACTGATATAACATATGAGGATTCTGAAGAGTACAAGCTAGGATTTGACAACGCCATCATGGAGGTTCATAGGCAGTGTGACCTTAGAAGTAAGAAAACCAAAGAGTCCTCCAAGAAAAAACAAAACAGAGATTTATGCTAAAAAAACCCCTGAAATATTCTAAAAAAGATAGCAGAAAACACCAACATAATGGCTAAAACTCCTAATCAAAACAAAGACAAAACCATCCAGCATAATGGTGACCAAGGATGCCCTAGTGCATCAACTAGTGGCCCTGCAAAAACTTCTCTAATTGAAATTCCAAATAAAACTCAGCAAACTAAAGTTGCTGACAAGACTATGTGTGATAAAACTGATGTAAATATACCAAAAAAATCAACACAATTCAGTTTTGAGGGGTACCTCTTATTGAACTAGTAACTTAGGATGTATATAGGTCCCAAGTTTTAAATGTTTTGAACATAAGAAATGACATCGGCACTCTAAATTTGATTGATGATAAGCCAGAGTTGTTGTTTGGACCCGAGGTAGAGGGAAAATATCAAGAAGGAGTTGTCCCTCCATTCCATGCTAGTTTGAACATTCATGAAAAAATCTTGCACAATTCCATGCTATACTCTGATGCTTCACACAATCTCATGCCCAAGGTAGTCATGGAGAGATCAGGCCTCGAAATAATAAAACCTTACAAAGACTTATACTCTTTTGACTCAAGTAGAGTTAAGTTTCTAGGCCTAATCAAGGATCTGTGTGGTAATATGGCACAAATCCCAGCTAAGAACCTAGTCATGGACATTGTAGTGGCTGACATTCCCCCCAAGTATGGCATTCTTTTATCTAGATCATGGGGAGCCAAACTCCAAGGAAACCTCCAAATGGATATGACATACACTACCATTCTAGTCTTTAACCAAAAAATAAGATGATATATAGAATCTCACATGAAATATATGGTAAGCAGCCAAGATAGGCCAAACAACACCCCCCTCTATTATATCCATTCATACCATGACTCATTTATCTTATATAATGAAGATGACCTTAATGAAAAAGTAAATGAAAAGGAGGGATAACAAGACCTATCAAAACATTCAAACCAAACACCAAATGAATAACATGATAGCCAAAACCCTAGTAGCCATGAACAATAACATAATGGCGAATCTAAACTTGAAACACTTTGGAACATGAGCTTTTATGGCTCTTGTGGCGAAGCTGGTTTAGGAGCAGGTGTTTGGACACATAACACCAATGAAGGCCACTCTTACAAACTAGATTTTCAATGCACAAACAATATTGAAGAGTATTAGGCTCTACTCGTAGGATTACACTTGCTGAAAGACATAGGAGATAAGAAGATTTATGTTCAAGGATATTCCGAGCTAATCATTAGGCAAATAAAAGTAGAATATTTAGCCAAGATCCCTAGGCTAAGAGAATATAGGAATGCTTCCTTAGACCTCATAAAGAAATTTGAGAAATATGAACTTATCTCCATCCCAGGAGCTCAAAACATCATTGCCAATGACTAGCATTTGTTTCCAACACTTGCCAAGTACCTCATGCCAATGAACAATACACGGTAAAATTCAAAATCAGACCTAAAATACCTGACAACATAGATTATTGGCAAGTGTTTGAAGGTGACAAGCATTTTGAAGACTTTCTGCAATCTAAGAATGACTTTGCAATACCAAAACCAAGCTTATATCATGAAAAAGACTGCCCTAATGAAGAACAAACACACAAAATAGAGCCATTTCTTACTAGTGATATAAATCTGCTAGAACACCCTCTTAAGGAAGAATTGTTTGAAGATTTAGAGAAAAAAGACCTTGAGGTATTGCAATGCAAATATAACTCATTACCAAGAGGTCTTGCCCCCTTATAAGAGTTGTTTGATTTCAATGATGTTGCTAGGAAGCCAAAAATGGAATCCACCGAAACTGATGTAGAATAATGCAACATAGGCAGTCAAGAGGGACCTATAATGATCAAGTTGTCCAAAACTTTTCCACCTCATATAAAACAAAAATACATTGAGCTGATCAAAGAATTTAAAGATGTGTTTGCATCGGGTTATGAGGACTTGAAGTCCTATTCAACATAAGGTTCCTCTCAAGGAAAACTAGAAACCATTCAAGTAGAAATTGAGAATAATAAACCCTGTCCTAGTGCCTGTAGTTGAGAAGGAAATAAAGAAGATGTATGATGCTAGAATCATAGTCCCACTCAGGTACTCAGAATGGGTTTCAAACCTTGTGTTGGTAAGAAAGAAAACATGGGAGATTAGGCTATGCATAGACTTTAGAAACTTAAACAAAGCCTCCCTAAAAGATAGATACCCTTTTCCTAAGATGGATCATATACTGGAAAGGGTGGTCAGCTTTGAAAGAATATCATTGCTTGATGGTTTTTCAGGTTACAATCAAGTGCTAGTACTTCCAAGTGATCAACACAAAATTGCTTTCACTACACCTTGGGGCACCTTCATGTATGTCAAAATTCATTTTGGGTTAATGAATGCGAGGGCTACATTTTAAAGAGCCATGGATATTGCATTTTCCGAAGACAACGACTACTTCATTGTGATATACATGGATGACATCACCGTCTATTCTAAAATTGATGAAGAACACCTAGTTCACTTGAGAAACGTTTTTGAAAAGTGTAGGAAGTATGGTCTATCTTTAAATCCTAAGAAAAATTCGTTTGGTCTTCAAGAAGGAAAAATATTAGGCTACATCATACCTGAAGAAGAGATTAAGATAGATCGAAAAAGGATTGAGGATATATTGCAGATCAACCACCCTAGAAACATTAAAGAGCTGCAATATTTCATTGGAAAGATTAACTTCCTAAGAATGTTCATACCAAACCTTGTATAACTCCTAATAAACATTACAAACATGCTAAAAAGAGAAATAGGAGTCAAGTGGACAACATAAGCCAAACAATCCTTTGAACTGGTAAAACAAGAACTTACCCAAACACCAACTCTAATCAGCCCCAACTTTACCAAGGATTTATTCATCTTCTCATTTGCATCGGAACACACTGTTGCTGCAATATTTCTACAAAAGAACACGATGGGACAAGAACAACCCATAGATTTCTTTAGTTAGGCTCTAAGAGATGCCCCTCTAAAATATAACATTATGAATAAACAATTCTTTTCTTTAATCAAAGCCTTAAAATATTTTAGAGTTTACATCTTGCACTCACATGTCATTTCTTTTGTTCCACATACAGTTATGAAGGACATACTGAACCAAGATCTTGATGGTAAAAGTGGTAAGTGGATTGCAGTCATATTAGAATATGATCTAGAAATCAGACCCACTAAACTTATCAAAGGAAAGGACTTGCCAAACTCATGGCTAAAGCAAACTTTCAAGCACTAGACATAAACATGATACATTCCTTGGATGAACAAGAGGAACTGGCTACTCCAACCATTGAAGAAGCATTTCTAAACTCACTCTGGTATGCTGATATATTTTATGTGATTTTTAATCTAAATTCTCCTCCTACTTTGTCTAAAACAAAAGCTAGATTCTTGAAACTAAAGGCTATAAATTTCTGCATTGTAGATAGAGATTTGTATTGGAAAAAATCTATTGGTATCTTTCTGAAATGTTTACTTGAAGATGATGTAGATAGAATCATGCATGAGTTTCATGAAGGAGAATGTGGAGGTCATCTCTACTAGAAAACCACTGTCAAAAAAATCCTTAGAGCTGGTTTCTATTGGCCTGGTCCTTTTTGTGATATCCACAAGCTAGTTGCAAATTTCCGTAAATGCCAAATCTTTGATGGAAAGAGAAAAATATTGCCTTTTCCTTTGCATCCTATGAGTTTTGAAACTCCTTTTTAGCACTGGGGTTTATATTTCATTTGATAAATCCACCTTGCCTCATCTGCCCAACACAAGTGGATCCTCACTGCCACTGACTATTTCACCAAATGGATAGAATCCATTCCTTCAAGGAATTCCATTGACTTAGTCATCATCAAATTCCTTGAAACCAGCATCTTCTCTAGATTTGGCTATCCTAAAAATATCATCACCAATAATTTTGCTGCATTTAAGTCCAAGAGAATGGTGGACTTTTGCTACAAGTATCACATCACACTAGGGAATTCTATAGCTTACTACCCTCAAGGTAATGGGCTGACTGAGTCCTCTAACAAAATTTTGGTGAACATCATCATGAAGATGTTGGAAGAGAACAAAAATTCATGGCATAGCAAATTAGGGCATGTAATATGGCTGATAGATTAACAAGCAAAAAATCATTTAACATGTTTTCCTATCAACCAGTTTATGGCATGGATGTAGTTTTTCCAACATCCTTAGGAGTTCCAGTGATGAAGCTCCTCCAAGAGGTACAATTAGAGGAGAATGATATAAAAAGGAGGCTAAACCAAACCATTCATTTGCATCAGTCAAGGGAAGAAGTTTACAACAAAACATAAGCAATGCAAGAGAACATCAAGAAGATCCTTGGTTGAAATGATTTCCATATTGGAGACAAAGTGTTGAAGTGGGATTCAAGAAGAGAGCACAAAGGCAAGCATGGAAAGTTTGAAAATATATGGAAGGGTCCATACATCATCTATTCAGTAAGAGCTAACATTGCATTCCTCCTATAAGAGTTGGATGGAACAGAGTTATTCGGAGGTCCTGTCAGTGGCAGAATGCTCAAGCACTATTTTTGTCAGAAATTCCTCGTTTGAAGATTCATTCATTGTACATAAAATTTCTTTATGAAAGATCATAAAAATGATACATAAAAACAAATAAAAGAAGAGAGAGGGAAGAAAAAAAATAAAGAAGAGGTACAACTCCATACCAAAAAAAAAAAAATATTGCTAAAAGTGTGCAAGCCTAAATGCCACTGCTTTTGAAGAGAATAAAGTCTTGTTCAGTCATCTAGCCTAATCATGATTGAACATGTTTTAAATTTCTGCTGATAGGTTAGTGAAAGAAGATTTTCCAAACCATGTAAACTTAGCTTATCAGTAGATTATATTAGGAAAATGTATTTGGTTTCAATGCTCAAATCTGAACCAAAAGAGAAAGAGAGGGATAGGTAACAAACTCCAAATAATTACCCTCAAGTTTCTAGTTTCACTTGTACAAAAATAAAGACTGTGTGAAGCTTGTCCAAAACGCCATAACCTATGACAAACAAAATTTCTTAACCTTGGTTTGGTCATGTTTTGAATTTCACGTTAGTAGGTTAGAGAATGAAAATCTATCAAAAAAATTAACCTTGATAGATAAGTAGAGTAGGTAGAGAATGAAAGGCTCATTAGTCTAATCTGAGCCTTTGGATGAGATAAGGGTACAAGTAGATAGTTTTTTTCTTTCAAATGAAAATTATGTCAAGGGTTTGCTAATCCAAATGCACCCAAGCGAAGAAAAATGTTAGGAAAAGTATGATGGGTAGGTAGAACTGATATTGAAGAAATCATGTCTTTTCAGATTTTGAGATCATAGCTTCAAAATAACAGGAGTGAATTAGCAAGTGAAGAAAAATAGTTTTGCCAAGTACAAGGTATTAATATTCAAAACTCAAAGATCTAAACTCTCAGGTTCTAGAAACCTCCTGAAAAGGAGTTGCCCTGCCCAAGTGGAGCCACTGTTAGTCATCAATATTTTTCATTATCTATAGATGAATAAATATTGGTCTAGATTTCTAAAAACAACCTTCCTTGAAAATTGTGAGTTTCAGAAATCTCACTGCCTTCATTATAGTTATGGAAATTTTTCAGTATTCTATCAGCTTTCCATTCCATGGTCACCCTTTCATTCCTCAAACTCCTTATCAGCTTATACCTATAATTTTTAGTATCCTTCTCTGCCTATAACGTCATTGGACTATTTTTTCCCTTGTCCATAACTTCAGTTTCATTCTAGGGTTTCCTATAGCCTACCTTTTCCCGTGTTCCCCATGTTATTTAAGCATTGATGGTCTCAAAAATATCTCTATAGACTCTTTAGATAAATCAAGTACATTGGATTCTAGATCTTCAATACAACACTTTGAAAAATACTATGTCTTTCACTTGAAGCCTCCAAGCCAATTTTGTTCAAGGTCAAGTCAAGAAACCATCCCACTAGGTCAATTAGGGTTTCACATGTTTTAAGGTCATCATTGGTGTTTCAAGAACTTCTTTTCCTTCGCTACAAGTTGGCTCCGATGTAATAGAATGTCGAGACATGGTTATTCAAGAAAGATCTAAAATTTTCCAAAGAAGACTATCATTCAGTTTCAGAGTTTGCACATGAGGAAATGGACAAATTTTGGCACTTTTGCAGGAGTGTTGAGGTTTCCATCAACTGAAGGTATTGATAAGGTAAATGGTTTGCTCCTAAGTGAAGAAAAATTCAACAACGAAGATAGGAAACACTTATTCTTATAGAGAATTGGGTTTCAAGCTTGATGGTCAAGCAGTGTGCCAAGCAGTGATCAAATGCAGAAATGACCATTGAGGAGGTACACAAAAAGAAAAACATGAAGAAAAGTCTATCAGAGATTATTGATGAAATAGGTAAAAAGGTGAGGTGAAATAGACATAAATGAATGAACTTGAAAAGGCTATAGAGAACTTAGAAGACAACACTGATGATTGTCTTAAAGCACTCCAGATGCCTAGCATTTTGGAAAAGTGACTAGAGAAGGTGAAATGATGATGTTAAACCCTATGGTGAAAGCAAAGGAAGGATTCTGAAGATGTCATTGTTTGATCAAATCCCAAACTTGTCAAAATGAGTTTGACATGCCTAGATGAGCAAAATATGATGTCAATCTCCAAGGAGCGAGAAAAATAGGGTTTTGAAAGTGTTGTTATGTGATCAGATCCAAAACTTGTCAAAAATGAGCTTGCCATGAATAAATGAGAAAACGAGATGAGTTAAGTTTCAAGGTGGAAAAAAAGGGGGTTTTGAAGATGCTACATTGGGTTTGAGTCCCAAAGGTGTCAAAATAAATTTTTCATACCTAAAGGAACAAAGGGAAAAGTCCAACTCATCATTTCAGTCACCTACATGCAAACAGTGTAAAAAGGTTAGTGAGAAAAGGTGAAAATTCAAGGTGAGTTTCATGGTGGAAATTACACCAGAATTTGAAGAAATTTATATGTGGCTAAACCACAAAGCTGTCAAAGTAAACTTTTTATGCCTCAAGGAGAAAAAAGAGATTATAATTCATCACTTTATTCACCTACAAGCAAAGGTCAAAGAACATTAGTGAGAAAGTGAAAAAACAGTTTTAGACATTAGAATGTGGGTTGTAAAGTGAAAATCAAATTCATGAGCCTATAAAGCACATCTAAATACTTAAAACAAATCATTTTTGCATTACAATACCAACAGATCATTCAGGAGTGAATAATTTTTGATTTTCCAAGTCGAAATTGGACAAAATCTTCTGGGGTTACGCGCTCAGATTGGCGTTGTGCCCCTGGAAACTAGCGTTGCGCACTTGGAAATTTCTCCCCATGAATTTTACACTGGCACTGCGTGCCTGGAAGAGCGCTACACTCTTTCCCGACAGCCACCCAGTGAAGAAAAACTTGAGCATTGTGCACCTAGGATTGAGCATTATGTGCCTGGGATTGAGCGTTGCGCCCTCATCTTAGGCGTTGCGCACTTCGGAAGGAAGGATTTCTAAGCCCTGCAAACACCCAAATCAACTCAAAATTCTTTTAAGCTTCCTCCAAAGTCCCCCAAGGCTATGATAAAAGGTAAGTTGATGCCCTAACTACATCTTCAAGAATTTTTGATGATTTAATTGGAATAAATTAAAACCCTAAAAAGAAACCCTAGACTACAAACTTGAAATAATTGATTCCACCATTACTTCATATGCCTACAAAGAGTATCAGTCAAGACAAGGATGATTACATTTGTTTAGGGGTTGTAATTTTTCCAAGCTGGTCATAACACTCATTCATTTCACCCCTACATTATAAAGGTTGCCATTCCATTACCCACTTTCATCTCAATTTCACATTTAGCCCTAGTATTTCAAAAAAACATAGTTTGAACATGTCAGGAGAGGGTTATCATTGAGTTGTTAGACTCTCACCATATCATACACTTTTATCCTCATTCACTCATCTCACTCCCTTGCAAAGCTGCCTTTTTCATCACCATATCTTCATTCCATTCCCATTTATAGTCCTAGGGTTTTCTCAAGGCAGGGTTTTACAATGTCAGAAGATAGTGGTAGTGGAGAAGAGGCTCAAATTCCAAGGAGGCATGAGAAAAAATGTGGAAATATCGACAGATTTGAACCTCCCAACACAAGGGAGCTAATGGCATCTCCCCTTACTGTTTCATGTTTCAAGCATGTAGGATGCTTTGATTTTTGTGAGAAGGTACATCAGGTGCAAAACCACCCTGAACTAACCAAGCTATTTATCATTAACTTGCATGAGAAACAAGTTAACCTTGCAGGGGTCACCTTTGAGCTATATGCAGATGCTATTTCCAATGCCACTAGGATACCAAGTGTGGGTGAGAAATGGTTCAGGCAGGCCAACCTAGACATGAGCTACTTTGAACCCTACCTAAAGCCTAGATACAAAGACCAAAATAAATCCATCTTTCCTTTCTCATATTTTATTTACAGATATGCACCTATGATGAGAGTCATTATGAAGTATTTTACAAGTGAAGGAATATTCTCCCGCATTTTCTCCTATCACATGAGGCTACTCATGCACTTTACTAGGGTGAGGATGCTGCACCTACCCTATTACCTCTATAGAAGCATTGAAAAAATATCCTATATTGTACAAAGGAGAGACTACCCTGAAGAGACAGTTCTCTTCCATCACCTTTATTAAAATGTAATAAGTAGCACCAACCGCTAGTGGCACCCATCGAGACCCCATTTCCACGAGGTGTTCACCAACCGCAAGGTCAATGTAAGAAGATGTCCTTCATCTTTCTATCCCATTCTTCCTTCACCATCACACCCAACTACACATCCATCACCATCTACTCAAATTCATTCACCTCAAGATAATCATCCTTCATCACCTTCTCACAATACCTCACCCTCATCTCATGGTACTAGTGCATCAAACAAAGATGATGGCAATGAGGTAGAAAGCAGTAAGGATGATGGAAGTAAGTCAAAAAGCCATGAAAACAGTGATGATACCAATGATGATGGTAGTCATGATGGTAGTGAGATAGATGGCACAGAGATGGTGAAAATTGAGCCTTTTCCCTTGACCTTCCAGAGGGGAAATAGGCATGTGTTTGCTACCCTTAAGAAGCAAGGGGCCATGCCTTCTACATCAACCAATCAGCTTGATAAATGTAAGGAAAAGGTCATTGATGAAGAAGAAGAAGACAAACATGAGAATGAAAAATAATTTCAACTTGTTCACCTTGACAGTGATGATTAAAATGAGCAAAGGATCACAAGCATGCTGTTCAAAAGCAAATATGACCAGATTAAAGATCTGCAAACCAATCTAGGTAGGGCTAAGAATGTAATCCAGTATTTTGAGGTTGAAAAAAAGCAGTTGGAGGCACAAAATGCTATCTATGAGATCAGAGCTATCAGAGCTCGGAAAGAGTCTGCAAAGATAAAGGAAAATCTAGATGAGGTCTTGGGCACTCATGATGACATTGAAGAAGAGGAAGAACACATTCCTAGGAGGAGGCCAAGGACAATTGGCTTGAAAAAGGCTCTAGCCAAGGAAAAAGAGCAAGAGACAGCCTTGGCAGAACTCACTCCAAGTGAGATGCTTGCCATGGAGATCAAGTATGATCAGGAACCTTGGCTAGAGAGGGAAAACGTACACTTAGAAGGTCAGCTGGAGAAGACCAAGAGAGACCTTGACCTCAAAAAGAAGATGGCAAGGCATTATGCCTTACGAACCAAGATTGCAAGGGACAAGCTCAAAAGAGCCCTTACAAATATTCAAGCCCTAAACGAGGAAAAAGACAAAGAAAAGCTTGACATTATTGCTGATGCATCCCAGACATGATAAGTAAGATAAATTCAAGTTTTGGCACATTTTTGAGTTTTTGGAAATTTTGATTGTTTTGGAGGGCCAAGCGCGCAGCGCCACTGGCGCTGTGCTCTTTTTTGGGGCACCCATTGGAGGAAAACTTGACATTTTCAGAATCCTTAGGCCAAGGAAATCACCCTCAAAAATTTCATCTCATTTGGAGTAGAACTGGTACTCCAGAAGTGCCAAAAACATGCAAAAAATCAACTTTTTGACCTATTTTTAGAGTTGGCGCTGCGCCCTGAGAAGTCTTGGGAGAAAGAGTTTTTCACTACGCAAATGGACACCAATCAGAAAACTAAATTCCGTTTTTGGAAGTAGACAGGTAGACAAGACAAGCTTTCTAATCCTAGTGTTGGCATTGTTCCCTTGGCCTTGGAGTTGCGCCCTTGCCAGATAGTGAACAAAAGACACTTGGAGTTAATGAAAAAGATATTTTCAGGGTTTTTGAGGCAAATCACTCCAGAGTTAGTTGAGGAGTTATGTTATCATTTATTTTTGCATTTATTAAGTTAGATATTTGTGCCTTGGGCCTTGCATGGTCTCATAGGACAAATTTGGCATTTATGATGTAATTAATGACATTTTGCAACCATAGCTAGGGTTTTGACCCTCCTTTGCAAGTTAAATATTGCATGGAGGCCTCATTGTAGTTTTTGGTTGATTGTTAAACTCAATATTATAGACTTGGAGTTGAAGAGAAATTCGCTTTGGAGTTTTATGAATGCTTGGATTGGAATGGCAATGGAGCTAGCACATTTGCAAGATTCATGAGCATGGCTAATGGTGATGTCTTTCTAAATTAGTGCTTGTCTTCTTATGTTTTCATTTTTTTTCATCTTTAGCATATAGTAGAACAGAATGTTTAGGTTAAGAAATGTTGTTTAGAGGCACCTTAGCTCAGTCTGCTTTCTATTGCTTGTATGTTTTCCTCTGCTAGGTCAGATTAGAGAATTCTTAGTTGCTCTCTAGTTTTACTCAGCTTGTTTATTTCAACAATTATTTAATGGACCCCATGCCAAAGAATTTTATGGTTAGCCCTGCCTTTGGTACGACTTAAACATTGTTTTTGAGGTCTTTTCTTCAAAATATTTCTAATTAGAGTTTGGCTGAAGAGGTTTATGGTTTTCCCTGCCCTTTTTTCCATCTTAAATTGTTGCTTTGAAGTTCTTTATAGTTTGATTAAGGATTTTAGGAGTTCCCTTCTCTTTTATCATTACTATATGTTATCTTGAATTTTTTTCTTTGCCTGAAGGTGAAATCACTAGAGAAATTACAGGTTATTTCTCTCTATGGTTTGATGGATTGTTGTCTTAATGTTTACCTGCTAGGGTTTGGTCAAAGAAGCTTATGGTATGCCCTGTCTTTGGTTATTTATTTATGCATAGTGTTTTTTAAGTATTTTCTTGTTATAGTACATGTTAAAGGATTCTTAAGTGCCCTTTAAACCTACTAACCTTACAATTTAATGTTTAGTTAACACACATAAGCCATGAAGATCCATTTGGATTTGTTATACTTGCCCTCCAAAACACCCTTGACCTATTGTTGTACCTTTCAAAACCTTTTGCAGACTCCATAGCCCAATGGTCTAAACCTCTCCTACTCTATCTATTCTGCTTGACAACCAACCCAACCAAACAAAACAAACAAACAAATCCTAATCCTTACAACTAGCCTAAAGTCAAAACCCTAAAATCAATCAAGTTCACATATTTTAAACAAATATAGAGAGAGCCCTCTTTGAGTTCAGGAAGGATAGGTCCTAGGAATCCAAATATTGGTTTGATGTTACCCTTGTTCAATTTGGTCTTGCCAATCTGAAAAATTACAGGGTCCTAACACATGCCACATAGAAAGAGTGTATGGAGAGAAATGGCCACGCTTCAAATTCAAAAAATTTCGTATGGTTGAGTGAATCATATAACCAATAATTATTACTTGGAGTGCTCGTTGAGAAAATTCATTGGGGAAGAAAAATTCCCCCTCTAATTTGACTGAAATTTAAACCTTCCATTATCATTAAGGTACTTGGGAGATTCTCAATATATTTTCCACTTCCAAACTACCTTGCCCCATAGTGGAGCCTTCTTTGGCTAAGATGTTAGTTGATGAATTCAGATGCCTAAAAATATGATAGAATTCAATTTTTCAAATTAAGAGGCAGAAACACCAACCCTTTTATTCATGGGATGCGAATCCGAACAAATTTCTTCCCTAGCCTTGGTCATTTGACAAATGACTAACATTGAGTCTCCAAGAACTAGCAGGATTGAAACTTTAATTTCGATGGCCACTTCCAAACCTTTTGGTAATGCGAGATATTTTGAAAAATTGTTGGTCACTATACCGAGACCTAGGAAAACTGCATTATTACTTTTCAATCAAGGCAATATAGAACCCCTCCCTCTCTTGCCTCCTCCATATTTGATTTTTTTTTCGAAAAATTATGATTCATATAAAATTTTAAATAAAAATAACAAATAATAATAATTATAATTATAAAAAAGCAACATTAAAAAAAGGGTCAAAATAAAAATTTAAAATAAAATAAAAGTTTAAAACAAAAATTTGAGAATATTATTAAAAAAAAAAACCGAAAATTTTTAGAGAAAAAACGTTGTTAAAAAAATATTATTAAAAAATTAAAAAAAATAAAACAAAACATTTATAGAATGGGAAAAATAAGATATTAAAAAGCACCAAAACAAATGGAAAAAGAAAAAAAAATGAAACAAATTAGGAAAAAAAAATAAAAACATAATAATAATAATAATAATAATAATAATAATAAATTACAGAGCACTAAGAATTGACCCTCGCCTACCCACCTATATTGTGTTGTTATGTATTTTTTCTACTTTTTTAGTAGATTATGATATGTAATTACTTTAACTAATTGGGGGGAGTGATGGAAGGAGCTAGGTTTTTCTTCTACGGAGTCTCGAACAATGTTGTCTTGGAGAAAGAGTTTGTTATAGGTGATGAGGGAGGTCTATGTCAAGGAGAATTCGAGAAAACACTTCCTCACAATGACAGGAGGGTTTTTTTGTAGATCGTGCCTATGAATAAATGGTTTTTATCTCGCAGACACATGTTGAAGCCTCAAGAGGGAATGCATTTATTTGCAATTGTTATAGTCATTTGAGACTTACATCAACATAGAAATGGATCCACGGTTTGGAGATCTAGTAGAAGTAAGTTTTTTAATCACAAGTTGATGTGGGACAATATGTGAGGGTTATGGCCTGATTTATTTTAACTTGTAGATCGAGAGGTGACTAACACCTATGATTGGAAATTGAAATCGCAGTTGCAACCCTCACAATTTTTCTATGGTGGTGGAGTGGTATTTATGGGATAGATAAGACAAGTGTTCCCTACGAGGATGGTCATAGAGAGCCTTTTTCTTTTGTGTCTGGAGACCCCATGCATTCATCATTCTACATGATCTACATTTGTTAAAGGTGTACCCCCTTGTGGGTGATTTGAATCACATAAGGGATCTACCCTCCCATGGGATACCCTTTTTTCTCTTACCCCCGTATCTGGCCAAAATATAGGCAAGGACTAAAAATTCCAGATCTTCATTAAAAAATTTAATGGGGGGACCTCCATCTTATGGATTTGGGCCTTAGATCTAGTGGAAAACACAAACAAAAGCTTTCTAAATATACTAGGAATACCAAAAAAAATTCAATGTTTGTTATGTGAGGGAAAATTTCTACAAGATTCCTTTTAGATGAAATATTATGGCATTGCATTGAATTATACCATAATATTAAATATGAGACTATGGGGAGGAGATAGAGCTCCAAACAAACTCATGGATCTATCTCTTTCAAGGACTCAATGAAAGGGAAGGTTGTCATTCCTACCAATTAGATCTAAAGTATGTCAAGACTGTACATTGGTGAACAAGTGGAACACACACTAGCCATGGAATTCAAACACCCAAAGGGAAATTCACTTTGTGTTAACCTTCAATCCAAAGAGTTAATGTGAAAATTTAATGGATTTCAGCTAAGATATGAAGATTTATACTAGTGGGTTTTTTCTTCTTGGAAACCCAACTCTGATATCTACATATGTTCCAAATGTTTCTTCATAGTTCAATTGGATATTGCATGCACTAAAATATTTGGACAATTTCTTGAATGATGGATCTTGGTTTTCAGGTAGAGTTGGGCTCTTCATTACCCCATGGTTCCCATTTTTTTATACCATAAGCATCGTGGTCACAAAAATGTTGGTTTGGATGATCTTACCAAATCTCCCCCTTCATTTTTGGCACCATCAGGTCCTAGAAGATATTGGAAATGCTCTGGGAAAATTCATAAAGATGGAGTTTGACATAATAGAAAAAGCTATTTTTATTTTTGGTAGAATTTATGTAGAGATAGAAATTATTAAAGGTCCACTTGATCATATCAAACTGAAATATAAAACTTCTAGTGGAACCACAAAATTCTATTTAAGGAAGTGGGGAATGTAAACTAACCACAAAATGACATCCTACAGGGACTACAGATCACCCAAGAGCTGAAGAAACACCCCAAGTGGTCAATCCCCGAGTTAGAACCGTGTTTCACTAACCTAGACCCACAACCACACCCTTGAAAATGTTGCCATACAATTATGAGGATATAAACACACTCACGGGCTTTCCTCCATGCGATTATGGCCTAAAATATTTAGTTCTAAGCATGCAATCCAAACATTTACTCCACCTTTTTAGACCATCCTCCATACCACTACCCATCAGCGCTTGAGACTTTCCAAAAAAATTATTAACATTATGAAAAAGTTTAACATTCAATATCAAGTTAGATCTAAGAATTTTGTGATCCATAATGTACATAGAAATTATTTCGGATTAATCACATTGTTCAGATTAATCCTAACAATGTGATTAATCCGAAAGCATTTCTATGTACATTCAATATCAAATTAGAAACTTGACCTAGAATGCCTATTCCATAACATACATTTTGTCAAACACATCGAAAACATATAAGATAAAGGTCATGAATGCATATCTGGTCATAATATTTTGAGATTCATCTAAGAATCACCAAGAAGGAAATATGCCCTCTCCATGTAGCTGCAACAACCCTTGTTAGTCCATATATTCATCAACCATTCATATCTTCATCAAACATGCCAATATCGATAGAAAAAATACATCATATAACCAACATATATCTAAAAAATAACCAACATATAAATCATGGAAATTCAACCATAATATCACCAACATAATAAATACATATGATCATATATCGCAAGAAGAAAATATATCATATTAACATATGAAAATACCAACCAAGTCAGGTACTTCCACGTACCACCCAACCATATATTGGGTTGAACCAAATTTCTCTTTTAGCCAATCACCCTCACACCATATTACAAGCATGAATGTGGGATATCATGGAATAAACCAAGACAAAACCAACCAAGGCTTCCAGAGGAAAAACCATCACAACCCCCAACCATAGTGATTCCACCTCTATAATTGGACATAACTAACACCAACCATATTAGTCTCTAGCCAAGTTGACTAGGGCTCTAGGAACTAGTAACTCGACCCACATACTTCTAGGGCTCCAAAACGTTTTTCCAACTTGGCTCCAGGGATAGGTAACTCAACCCACCAAGGGATTTGGAGTGTTAGTGCCAACCTAGGCTCCAGGACTAGTAAATCAACCCAAGTTTTTCTAGGGATTCAGTAGCATTTGTTCCAACCAACATTCTTAAGGAACCTGACCACCAATCAAAGGTGCAAGCTATTAAATAGTGTAAACATTATCTGAAGGGTAAGGAGACCAACATCCACATAGATCACTAGTCACTATAATACCTATAATCACATAGTAAGTGAAATTAGATGAGACACTACAAGTGGATTAGGTTCTTATAGAAATTTCATTTAGTGATCAAGTATAAGAAGTGCAACACAGATAAGTTGTTTAACATGCTTTCAAGGAAAAAAAAAAAACATTACAACTTTGGTAACATTCATGCACATGGATCCTTTCACCCAGGATGCACAAAAAGAGGCATATATAGAGGATGAGGATTTTAAGGAGGTGATTTCAGAAATTTTGGAGTCATATTCATGCAAACAATGGAAATAGCATGGTTGACTATCATCTCAAAAATGGGCTTACACTATTAGCTATAAAACCTATGTGTTCCTAAAGGTGATAAACTACAACTAATCAAAGATGATAATACCTCCAATTTTGCAGCATATTTTGGTGTATGGGAGATAGTGGTCAACTTACAGAGGTATGTGTGCTCTCCAAAAATGCGGGAATATGTAGTTAGGTTATTAGAGGATTTATGCTTTCTATTACTATTAAACCTATTAATAGGAAATAATATCTACACCATCCATTACTTATACCCACTCATCCTTTGGAAATCATTTCCATGGACTTTGTGGGATGTCTACTAGCTATGAGGAAGGGACATGACTACCTACTTGTGGTAGTTAACGAGTTGAACAAGATGTGCATTCTCATGCCATATATAACTACCATCTAAGGGAAAGAAGAAAAAAACTTTTTCTTTGAACAATTACAAGTGCACTTAGGGATACTAAGGGGCATCATTTAAGACAGGCACACTATATTTATTAGTACATTTTAGACTACATTGTAGGAAAATATGGACTTGAATTTGAAGAGGTATGCAACATTTCATCTGCAGATAAATGGGAAAACATAATTAATCAATAGGAATTTGGTGAAAAATTTGAGGGCTTACAATTAGAAGCATATTACGACATGGAATTAAAATATAGTATATATACAATAGTCCCAAAATAAATGATGGAATGGAAAATTCTAATACAAATTAGATAATTATATTATTTTTCATCCATATTGATTCTTTCTGACTATAAAAATTGGAGGAACCAATTCCCATGACCATTTTTTCTAGTGAGTCTCATTTTGGTAAATTGGGGTTTTGAACATTCTAGAGAAAGTTAAGGAATTTCCTAAATTTTTTGGGGTCCAAAAATATCACTTTTTTCAAAACCTTTGGTGTTATTCTACTCTTATATGCCTTTCCAACAACCTAAGAAATTCATCAAATGAAGTTCATATGCAAACTTTTTTCCACTTGGAAGTTGACCTTCCTATTTTGACCACCATGATTTAGTAGGATGCCATGTTAGCCCCATTACTCATGGAAAAGGTTCTAGTCATGGAAAATGAGCTAGCCAGATAAAAATTATGAAGAAGACTTTATAGTTAAGAATTGGAGTTAAAATTAACCACTAATAGGCTATTTATTTATGTTATAACCCAACCACTAGAAGGAAAAGAGGTTTCATTCTATTGAAGTGAATTTTGTTTCGTAGATGAGAAATGTAGTTGAGAGAGAGAGAGAGAGAGAGAGAGAGAGAGAGAGAGATTTTGTTCTATAGTATCAATGTGCCACAAGTTTCACTCCTGTATACTCTCATTTTAGTTCCATTAAAAGGAAGAAATAGCAAAGCAACCTCACCTTCCAGCAAGGTTTTCTCCCTAAAGGGTTTCCTGGGTCATATCTTATTTTATTGTGGTTTTGTGAGTGAATTTTCTATTTTTCTCTATTTTTTCATATTTATATCTGGCACACTTATGCAATAAATATTAACTTAATAATTCTATAAATATAATGAAACGTTAACCCTCATAGTATAGATTTCATATTTGAGTAAATATTTTGTAATATTCCAAATTTTGTGGAATATTAATTTTTGACATTTGCACTTAGGAGATGATTAAAATGGGTAGGAGACCTAGTAATTTTATCTATAGGGAATAAAAATCCTCTTATCATGAAGGAAGATCAATTTGGAGTTGGATTTCACACCTCCATGTGTGAAAAGGGACTTTTGCAGGATGACTAGGTCAAGTTTGATCAAGTCAAACAACGCAGTGGTATGAGGTGGAGAGCACATTGTGGGATAGCGCAGAGAAAGAGGAGGGAAGATTCCTTGAGAAGGCAAACCCTAATGAGTGGGACCCATGGAGAGGGAGCTCACAATTGTATAAGAGGAGGGAAAGGCAACCATTGTTTCTCATGCTATGGATTATAGATTTTCAGGTCTGTTTAGACTTGGAGCATATTTTTGCTGTTTAGCAGAGTTGCCGATGGAATTCCTATTTAGGATTTACTCTCCTTCTTGAGATACCTCTTGAGGTATTGTACTTCATTATCCCCATATCCAGGCTTGAGGCCAAAGAATTTCATTTAGCTACAACGCAGTATCCATTGGTGGCTGGGTTGTGTTGCTGGGTGTTGCAGGGGAGGGTTCCACAACACCTCTCCGGAGATTGATTTTCAGAGGAGGGGATCTTCATTTCATTGGGGGATCATTGAGGAGTGTTCTTGGGCAGATTTTTAGATATTGGCATCAAGACAACGTTTTCCATCTCACCTACAGTGCAGTATCTCTCCTAGACTGCGTTATTCTCATGGTGTATTTGCAGTGAGGGACTGCAAGATTGATTGGAGGGGAAATATTTGGTGAAGGGATCAGCATTTCACTTTAGAGATCCATTGGAGGAGGTTATTTCAGATTGTAGATCATATTCATCCATCTCCTTATATTTTTTTTATGAGTTACTGCTGCTACCCAGCAACTCCGACATTATTGTATTTTCCCATTTTGTACATGTATTGTAGCCAATCCTTCTAGGGATTGTTGTACTATTGTTTTCAGGGGTTGAGAGCTTGCTCACCCTCATTTCTTGAGATATCATTGATATATCATTACATTTCCATTACACATGTTTTAGTGTCTTCATATAACTGCACAGTCCTAGCTTGGGCACACTTGTGCAGCAGTATTTTGAGGCAGGGTTCTGCTTGTCTTGAGTAACATTTCCCTCATGATCTTGTATTCATTTGTTTATGCTATTATTTAATGAGATGTATATGGATTTCATTCAATTTTTTCTGAGATAAATGTCACTACTATTCTATTGGTGTGTTTGTATAACTCTGATGCTCCAAGTCTTGTGTATGCATTATCGCAACCCTTTCACTAGGCAATTTCTGAAGGGAACTAGGTGTGGGAGGCTTTTCTCACCACCCTAGAAGGATTTATTTGGTCCCAAATCTTGGATTTTGGTCTTAGAAACATTGGTTTGAGGGATCCAGATCTTGTCAAATCTTACTGCCTCCATTTTTGGAAAATGCATTTTCCAGCCAGGGATTGCTAGCCATTCCAGTTTTGGAACATTACAGTGGTATCAAAGCACCTTTCTTGGCTCAACCTGTGGCCTTCAAGCCCAAGAAAGAAGAAGAAGATTATGATGAAGAAGATGAGCTTGATCTGATCTATTTTCAGAACAAAGAAGAGCCTCCCCAAGGAGGAGAAGCAAAGAAAAGAAGAGGAAGGTCCATGCACTTCCTATTCTAAAAAAGAAAGCAAGCATGAGAGATGTTTGGATCATCAGGTTCTAGATCAATACCTGAGTAAGTATAAATCCCATTCTGCAGCATTCAGGAGAGCTACAAAATTCCCGTAGTTTATTCAGCAGAAGGAGGAGAGAAGGCCCTATGGAAAAAGAGAAATCAAAGACAATAGGTTTCTATTGTCTACATTTGATGGGAACACTTCAGCTAGAGCTTGGGTGAACAATCTAGAGGCATTTTTATTGCTACATACAGTGGTAGAGAAAGAAGTAGTGGAGATTGCAGCGTTGCACATGGAGGATGAAGCCTCTATTTGGTGGTTCAAACCCTTGGTCCATTAAAGGGTGAGATCTTTTGTAGAATTTAGTCAAGGGTTAATCAATACCTTTGATGGAGAAAGAACAAAGGAGGAAGGGCTCACACCACCATGGGAGGAGGATTGCACCAAAGCTGCTACAGCTTTGGAGGAGAAGCCTTCTACATCTATGGATGAGGCAACCATTGCATTGGAGGAGACAACTACTACAGCCACACAAGAAGATCCCAAGATCCACCAAGGTATGAGTGAAGTTCCACTTTTCATTTCAGCAAACAATTTAAGAGAATGTGGAAACTCACATATAGAGTTCCAAGGATCTACACACTTTGCTATTTTAGAGCACTATGATTGCACTGCGCTGTGCAATGGGTTCAAAGAGGAGATGGACCCTCATCATCATACACTATTGATGAGTCTCATTCAGCCCTTTAGTTTGGGATGTGAACCATTGGAGGATGAAACAAACCATGGCACCTTCATGATAAACAAGGGAACAAATTTTAAAATGGAGGTTGAGACAACTATTACTCTATGGGAGGAATTGGCAGCACCGATAAACATTAATAGAGAGGAGAGGTTAACTCCATAATATTTTAATCCTCATGGATTCGATACAGTCATGGGTGAGAGGTCTCCTTTAGGAGGTCTCCAAGGAGCTGCATTCCAATCTTCCATGGAATGCAAGAGTGGTGATCTGGTTTGGGAGGATTGTAGCCCTCATGGGAGGAGTACCAAAGGAGGATGAAGGATAAGACATCCACAAGGAGCTAAGTGGTTGTCGATGAGGAGCAAGAGGCTGATTTTCCACTTGCAAATATATGATACTGGGCAGCAAGAGGCTTGGCTGCGTTGGCTACATGGTTCTGATATGGTATATATATTAGTCATAATACCTTAATCACATGAGTTACATGATGTGAGCATGAGGAGGAAGCAAGCACTTGGGTTGCTTGGGCTATATTTGAGAGAGCACAAGCAGATTTTCTCTCATATGATATATGGTGTTGCAAGAGTAGGGGAGAGCACTCTCATAGCAAAAAGGGACTACTCTTTGGCTTGGATTGATCAAGAGGAATTTCCATCTTAGGAGAAGCTTCATATTTGTAGCAACATCACCAGAGGTGTTCTTGACAAGGAGCATGTCAAGAGACAAAGATTGGCATGGGAAAGAGCCTTTTTGCATAAGCTCACAGCGCTGACACTTGGGAGCAGGGTCATATACATGGATCCATATATCATATTACTTCCCACCTATGGTAAGAGCCTTGTGTTTACATTTTCTGATTTACATACTCTTATCATTATGTGGCAGTTCATGGCTCCTCAAAGGGGCAGGTTTTTCATGTTGCTCCATGAGCAAAGTTGGGCGAAACCATATGATGGAGACAGCCATATTTTGTGTGGCCTTGGGAAAAGGTTTTCTCATTACATGTATGTTCAGCAAATTCATGTAGTTGAACATGTATTAAGAAAAAAATTTCCATGTAAAATTCTGAAGCAACAGTTTGAAAAACCGCGCTGTTGCTACTTGGGAGACTGTTGGTGCCATCGAGCATCATGTAAAACCATCATTAATTCCTCTATTTTGATGATGATCATGCTTCCATTTGCTGATATTTTCCATATTATTATTGGGAGCATGATTGGTGAATTGACACATGAGTTGAATGTGTCTTTGAGGGGAGATGATCACCATAGTTTATGCATTGCATGTTCTAGTAGGAACATGAGGGGAGACATGGCCACCACAGCCACCTATTTGCCTTCTTTTGAGGTGGGCCATGAGTTTGATGATGATATCCATCCATTGTATGTATATGGGCATGTATTTGATTTTGTATTGCTGATTCACTCATCTATTTACTATTCAGTAGTAGAGGTGATATTTTCTGTACAATGCTTGCCATGTTATTTTCTGCAGCTGCAGTGGATGAGGTTGCATTGTAACCCTATGAGAAATTGTTTGTACCTTGCTGCACATGGTATAACCTACATCAAACATGTCATTGGGGTATTATAAGATGATCATGTCCTACTAATCATGGATGAAATGTCTTGGGCCAGCCGGATTATCATTGATGGAGGAGAAATCCTTGGAGGATTGCTCTTCATTTTGCCACTTGAGGGAAATAATTTTGTAGCCCATGATCAAAAAACACTTTAAAATTATCATAATTGGAGAGGAGGACAGCATGGGGCAATCTATGAGGCTTTCCATATTCATATTTTCAGCCCACCTTCATTTCCGGAGCTCAAGGTGGAGAGATATTTCTATGAGTTGCCATGTTGGGTGGCAGCTTATGTTGTACGGATGATTTTTTGGGGATGGGAGATTCATATGGGGATGATGAGTCCCATTTTATATCAGATCTCATGCCTCAAGGAGGCCCTTAGACAGCCCATTGTTTCCTTCATGGATATTTGTTTCGACATGATAGCTATTTAGGGATGTTCACCAAAGGCTAGATTACATATGATGGAGGGACAACTTGGACACTTGATTGATGATATGGAATCCTTTTCTTGGAGGATTTTATCATGCATGGATGCTAAAGGTAGATTAAGGGGAAATAAATCAGTCTATCCTTGTACTTGCTTGAGGACAAGCAATCTTTCAGAGGGGAGGACTGTAATATTCCAAATTTTGTGGAATATTATTTTTTGACATTTGCACTTAGGAGATGAATAAAATGGGTAGGAGACCCATTCATTTTATATATAGGGAATAAAAATCCTCTTATCATTAAGGAGGATCACTTTTGGAGTTGTATTTCACACCTCCATGTCTGAAAAGGGACTTTTGCAGGATGACTAGGTCAAGTTTGACCAAGTCAAACAACGCAGTGGTATGAGGTGGAGAGCACATTGTGGGACAGAGCAAAGAAAGAGGAGGGAATATTCCTTGAGAAGGAAAACCATAATGAGTGGGACCCATGGATAGGGAGCTCACAATTGTATAAGAGGAAGGAAAGGCAACCATTGTTTCTCATGTTATGGATTATAGATTTTCAGGTCTGTTTAGACTTGGAGCATATTTATTTATGTTTAGCAGAGTTGCCGAGGGAATTCCTATTTAGGATTTACTCTCCTTCTTGAGACACCTCTTGAGGTATTGTACTTCATTATCCCCATATCCATGCTTGAGGCCAAAGCATTTCATTTAGCTACAACGCAGTCTCCATTGGTGGCTGGGTTGTGTTGTTGGGTGTTGCAGGGGAGGGTTCCACAACACTGCTCCGGAGATTGATTTTCAGATGAGGGGATATCCATTTCATTGGGGGATCATTGAGGAGTGTTCTTGGGTATATTTTCAAATCTTGGCATCAGGCCAACGTTTTACAACTCACCTACAGTGCAGTATCTCTCCTAGACTGCGTTATTCTCATGGTGTATTTGCAGTGAGGGACTGCAAGATTGATTGAAGGGGAAATATTTGGTGAAGGGATCAGCCTTTCACTTTAGAGATCCATTGGAGGAGGCTATTTCAGATTGCAGATCATATTCAGCCATCTCCTTCTATTTTTTTTATGAGTTGTTGCTGCTACCCAGCAACTCCGGCATTATTGTATTTTCCCATTTTGTACATGTATTATAGCCAATCCTTCTAGGGATTGTTGTATTATTGTTTTCAGGGGTTGAGAGCTTGCTCCCCCTAATTTATTGAGCTATCATTGATATATCATTATATTTCCATTACACATGTTGCAGTGTCTTCATATAACTGCACAGTCCTAGCTTGGGCACACTTGTGCAGCAGTATTTTGAGGCAGGGTTCTGCTTGTCTTGAGTAACATTTCCCTCATGATCTTGTATTCATTTGTTGCTGCTATTATTTAATGAGATGGCTATGGATTTAATTAACATTTTTATGAGATAAATTTCACTATTGTTCTATTGGTGTGTTTGTATAACGCTGATGCTCCAAGTCTTGTGCATGCATTGTTGCAGCCCTTTCACTGGGAAATTTCTGAAGGGAACTAGGTGTGGGAGGCTTGTCTCATCACCCTAGAAGGATTTCTTTGGTCCCAAATCTTGGATTTTTGTCTTAGACACATTGTTCTAAGGGATCCAGGTCTTGGTATCAAATCCTACTGCCTCCATTTCTGGAAAATGTGTTTTCCAACTAGGGGTTGCTAGCCATTCTAGTTTTGGAACATTAGATATTCTTTATCAAATCTACTGTAACAAACTGTCTGATGGCATATTTATTATCCAAAAAAATTATGGATCACATTGGTATGAGAGTGGGTTTATTTGGGTATATTTTTGGGAGTTATAGGGGGTCTAGAATTTTTAAGCTAAAATTCATAAAACCTCAACCATGAATAACAAATATATTGATAATCATCAAGATTAATCATAGGATACAACTAAAAGTGATAAAAACTCAACCATGAATTAAAAATATATTAATAATTATCAAGTTTCATCATAGGAGATATTCACAAGACTGGAAGAGAAGGTTAGAGATACTATTCATAATGTGATCCATCTCGTGGAGGCTATGGAAAATAATATGGGAATTGCAGAAGAAAAATATTCCAACACGAAGTTCATATTAGAGATAAAATAATGGGATCAAGAAGAACCAGAGAAGGAATCTAGGAAAAAACCCAAAAGAAACAACCTAGTTCAATTGTCATGGCACATTCACAATCCCCCCTCAAGATGGAAGTTAAGGTCAACATCAATAAATATGAAGGTGAGATTTAAATTTTGAAATTAAATCCTTGGTTGTGACAGTTAGAAGTTTATTTTAGATTTCATCACATAGAGTAGGAAAAAAAAATTTATTTTACATGTTTAAAGCTAGAGGTTCATGCCTTGACCTAGTGGGAAAGTCATACAAAAACCTTAAGGCTAGATTGAGACCCTCTAGTAACTAAGTGGGAGGGTTTCAAAACTATGATAAGGTCTCAGTTCTACTCTATCAGGTATGTAGAGGACGAGTAGATCTAGTGGCATTACTTTAAGAAAAGAAAAGGGAAGAGTGTAGAGGAGCACACCATAGAAGATGGAAATAATGTTGTGTATCTCTCCCAAGAACCCATATGTACTCCTCAATTATATGAAGGATCGACATGAAAAATTGTGGAAGAAAATTATGTTGTTCAAATTCTATAATAGTGGATGGAGGTTATTTTTAGGCACACTACCTAGAAAACATATGCCATAAGAAAGGGAAATCAAGTGGTTCAAAGTAGAAGAAACACTGAGAAGATTCCAAAGAAGGGAAGAATAAATGGAAATTGGGGAAAGATGTTGGCTTGATGGGGCCTAGACCTAGGTTCAAAGTGACTATGCAGTACAAAAAAACCCACTATTACCGGCCCTTTCGACAATGATATGCTTGCGCAGACCGAAGTCTCTCTCAACGCAATATAGGGGGATGCTAGAACTAGGTTTATACATCCAAAGAGATATAGGATTGTGGCTTTAGGGATTTTACTTCTTATCAGCTCTTCGCAGATTAGATCTATCAATACTATAGGTGATTTTCAACACATGTGTTGAACTTACTACAGACTGTGTGATCTTACTTAGTCATGCATTAAACAAAGTGAATAACCATAAACAAGACTACGCCATTCTTTTACATATCAAAACTCTTATTCAACATATAAATTAAAAAACAGTAAGCAAAAATAAAACACATCAATGTAACTCAAATATTTTCAACAATTCTTTCATTAATAGCTGGATCTTTCTCATACATTTAGTTTTACCCTGCCCACACAGCTGCAGGGCTCTATGCACATAGTTTCAGACTCCTAAGGTCTCCACTCACACAGCTATAGGAGCCTCTTATCTAACCAAAAACACAGACTAAAACCAATATTACATCTAAATTCATCTCATAAGATCTATCATTTAAGATTACTTTCCTTCTTTTCATAGTTTTTCTCCTTCTATGACTTCTATCTATACTCCTTATATAAATTTTGTATTTACAATACCATGGTCTAAAACCATGGGTGGAGTCCAATGTTTACAAAATATCCCATTCCATTACATAATAAGTGGATTTGACCCACCCCAAAGCCCCTATGACTAAAAATAGACTCTGCGTTGCGCATTGTGTTCCTCAATCTGCAAATTCTTTCCTTGTTTCTTTCCTCGAGGGGATCCCATCTCCAACAAGCCCTCAACACAAAACTGTGACTCATCTTGAGTCACAAAGATGGTGCACCATATATCTTTTATTTGATGTCTCTCAAGGCATCCATCAACTGGGGAACTGATTCATTGGACTACTTTTCAAAATCCTTAATCTCTTTGAGTAGTGTCTTTGTAGCCTTCTTAGTTTCCTTCTTCTTGAATCCTCTTTGCATCGTGCGCAGTGCCTTCAGATTATTTTCTACAGTTTGGGAGAGTTGGTTGGCCTCATATTCCCCTAGTTTTAGTCTATCGGTAAGTAGCTTCTCCTTCCTATGCATCTCATCAACCTGTTCCTGTAATAATTTACCCTCTTGGAGACAGTTAAGTCATTGCATTGGTGCTAAGGTCTTAGCAATGACCTTAATATGATACATTTATTCCAGCTTCTAGTGCACTTTGGACGGTAGTGTTTTCACCTGAGGGTCCTCCTATAGTGAGGCCTATACATCAAGAACCTCCCCAAAGACATGTGCACACTCCTGTATGTGGGACGCAACCTATTCTGATGCAGCTTTCAAATTTTCTGCGTGCTTCTCTTAGACTTCTGGCACAATGTGAGGCTGCAATTGCATCTGCAACTCAACTATATTCATATGCATTTCCAAGCATACTTCGTCAACCTTGGCCTTAGAGTCCTTAACTGTAGTGTCCAGCTTGGCCACTTTCTTTTCTGGCACAGATTCCGCCTAAATCTAGAGCTCCAACAACTCATTTCACACTTTCGAGATAGCCTCGTCCAAATTTTGTCATTGCAATCTTCAACCGTGCACTCTTGGACAAAAAAATTACTTTCCTCAGCCATGCTATGATATTCCTTCATAACATATTGAATGATCAGGAGGTCTCTATTCTCTCTGATATTTAGTTCCTCATCAATGCCCTGGTGGATTTCATGTAAACCCTGGAGTGGCATTGCGGTGAGATTCAAAATTGTATTCTCCCAAAGGGCCACCTACCATAGCTTCTCTGGCATGTAAAAACATAGTGTGCCTATAGGAATAATAACCGCATGGATATCCAATGTCATCACCAACTCATGTGCAACTATGCTTGTATTGGCATGTGCTCTTCTTGGTTGAACCACGCTCACTTGCAACCTGTTCACACTCACCTGAACAACACTCATCTACACTTACAAGTCTTGCAAGCCCTTGTGAACATCTGCCATCAATTTCTTATATTGTTCTTCAATACTTCCGCATAAGTGTTTAGTGGCCTGCTTCACGATATCCCCAATTTCATCATGGTCCCCTTCAGTAAGGACCATGTCTTATGGGCCAACGAATTTATCGGACTTTGTCTTATTTCACATGCCACCCTTATGTGGCTGTCTTTTCTTGGTGGTAAAGGGCGAAGCTGGATCTATTCGAAGATCATCGCCAATAATATCATCCCCTCCCATGTCCAAAATCTTTGTATCAAGTTATTTCTCAGTCACGAATGTGAAATTTTTGTCCTTATTTCCTGCTAGCTTAGTGGGCTTCACCCCACTTGTTCCTATTTGTGTCGCGCCTTCAGGGAGCTGAGTTAAACAATCACTCGGTCAGTGGATGATTATGGCCTCCACATATTCTTCTTCGACCAGGTATGGTAGCTCGTACCAGACCCGAGTGAGGTCTTTCTTCGTTTGGATGTGGATATGATGGAAGTCCTCTTTGAACTATGCTATTTTTTTATATTACTCCACAATTCTTAGTGATAATCCAGGCTTTTGGTTAGTCATTTTCCGCAAGCTCATCTCAAATCCTACCCAAAATATTTTATTACTAGTAGCCCTCAACGGCTTTGTCGAATACCATAGTGAAGCATATCTGGCTACTTCACATAGATTGGGGTCAACAATGTTGACCTGTGACTCCTCAGGTTCTCTCCACTCCACCAATGCAATGAGAAGTAGAATCCACACATAGTGGAACTTCTTGCCTTATTCTTGTGATTCTCTATAATTAGTGATGAATTTAGCACATAAATATCATGGGTAGTTATAGACTACGCCCTTGGCGCACTCCGTTATGACAGGCTCGGAAGCCTCCTCTTCACGGATTTTCCTCATAATCTCCACTGCAAGAATGTGTTTGGTGAAGTGCACAGTTCAATCCGAAATGGATTTAATTAAATAACCCTGGGTTCCCTTGGTCAGCTCATAGTATTTATTTATCTTATCCGCGAGCTGGTCATCTTCTAGTCTCAAAATATATTTGTTCCGATCATTAATATCCCAATATTCCATCCTGAGCTGAGGCACCTTGGCGAGTAACTCTCCTTCCACCGGAACCTCATCTTCAATCAATGGTTTAAACACCTTGTACTTGACTGTGTTAGGGTATTTCAATAGCTTATTAGCCTCCAAATTCGGGGGTAGAATATATGGAGGCAACCTAGAGATCGGGTCAAACTCCTCAACATTAATCTCTTCTGGGACTTCCTCTATTGCGTCGTCATCTGATTCCATCTCCATGGAATTTTTCGGCCAATATTGAGTTCCCTATCTCTATTATTCCTTTGGGTTTTTGTTTCGAGGTGACTGTCTGAGGATTGGTCTCTTAGGCTTCACGGACGGATCTGCACCCATAATCATCTCCCTTCTAGGATACCTCAGCCATGTGGATGTTATTGACGGTGTGGCCATCATGGTGTGATCTACTCGTGGCCAGATTATGTACCTGAGCCCTAACTTGATCAATTATTCTCTCAATGTTGTGAATCTATACTCCGACACACAACAACTCAGTCGGCTCTCTTATAGACAATAGCTCTCACTTCTAACACTCAGCGTGCAAAGTGTTTGAATGGGGAGCGTGATCCCTTATTTATAAAAAAAATTGAATTCAAATTGCATCAACACCTTTAGATACTCCTCATAAATGCCAATTTGGCGACATATCTACACATATATGCCCATTAGTTGCATCCCTCCTGCTCCTTTTAATGTCCAAGTCATTGTCCCATCGACTTTTACCACTCCAATGGTCATATTTTGAATGAACTCCGTTATGCTCACCCCCTTAGTGAAGCCTTGCCTCCCTCTGCACAATTAACTCCAGTTGAGCCTTCCTTCATACTGCCACATACTACTACAACTTTCTTGAATCCATCCTCCAACATAATCCTTCTGTTTTTTGTCATCTCGGTACCTACAGATATCCTCCCCCAACACAAGCTTGTTGGTTGGTCGTGTCAGTCCAATCAGGCTATACCAACGTCCTTGCCTACTTGGTAATGCAAAATAATCTCGGTTTCATTTCTTAAAGAGCCTCATTAATGCACTCCCAACCATCATCGAAGCTATATGTTAATAAGAATCCATCTATCATCTAATCCAAATCCACAGTTCAATGGTGCATCTTTGTTTCAAGATATCATTTTTGAGGTATCGTATCCAAAGAATGAAAGAACATGTGCAACCATTCTGTCTAAGGTTCAACACCCCAAGCTTCAGTACAATGAGCCAAGTGCTCGCGAGGATCCTTTTGAGCATAGTACTTCTCAATGATATTTGTATCAACCTAACAAAATCTGTAATATTCCAAAATTTGCATGCAGCAAATTGAAATATTGAATTTTTCCATTGTCACTTAGGAGATGAATAAAAGGGTGAGGAGACCCATGCATTACAGAAATAAGGATAAAATCCCTCATTTTGTATAAGGGGATCATAATGCCAGATGGATTTTACACTCTCATGTGTGAACAGGGATATTTTTCTTGTGGACAAGGGCAAGTTTGACCAAGTCAACAACATAAATGTAGGAGGAGTGGATCAGAAAATAAAAGAGCTCAATGTGAATGTGGTTCAGCCTAGATAGCTATATGTGAGCTGGATTGAATACACTTAGGTATGAAAATGGCTGAAGCAAATTGAAGTGGTCAACCTTGACCAAATCAAACAACGCAGTTTAGAGGAGTGGCTTTAATGAAGGCACAACGTAGTTTTGGAGGGAGATTGTTTGTGTGATGGTGGAAACCCTATTGAGTGGGACCCAAGGTGAGAAGTCTCACTTAGTTTATAAGGATGAGTATGGCGTCCATTTGGAGGTTATCTTAGGCATTTCATTTTCATGTCTGCTTAGACTTTTTCTCTCTTAGCTGTTTAGCTGAGATTGTCGATGCTGCTTAGCACTAAGGGATTCCTGCTCAGGAATTCCTTCTCTTTCCTTTGAGGAGCTCTTGGGAGAGGTTTTATCTTTCATTCACCATATCCATCATTGGTTCCAAGCTTTAGTCTTCAGTTTCAGTGTAGTTTCTATAGGAGGTTGAGCTGAGTTGTTGGGTGTTGCTGGGGAGGGTTGAGAAACCCATTCTTTGAGTTGGGTTTTCACAGGAGGGAAGTTTCCTTCCATTGGAGGACTATTTTGGAGCATTATTGGGCTGATATCATAACTTTTGCAGTAATCCAACACATCACCATCACTTACAGCATTATTCCACTCAAGAATTGCATTATTTCTGCAAGGCAGTTTCAGCAGTGACTCTTGTGGCTCTTTCGGGGAGTTTTCCTGTGATTGGAGGATGGATTTCTCCATGGGGGAAGAAATTTGTTCATATATACATTATATATTCATTATTAAAGCCTTTTACACTCATGTGTTTCATTTTTCAGTGATTATTCAATCCTACTGTTGAAAATCACATTTGTATTTAGAGTGAATTCCTAGAAACCCTTCCCGGGTTCTCTAGCTTTTGTATAAAGGAGACTATATCTAAATTTTATGAGAATATTGTTTAATAAAATATCATATCTATGTGTATATGTAATTTATGTTCATAAAACCTCTCTTATACTATGCAGTCACTTTTATGCAGAAATTCATATGTTGCAGTGTTTGAGGTTTTAGCCTTTTTAAGAAATCCTAGGTGTGGGAGGTCTGTTTAACCCACCTAGTTTGATTTGTCTCATCTCTATTCTTGGATTTAGGTTTTATATTGACTGATATTCACGATACAAGAGTTAATTTTTTTATTTTATAGCATAATTTGCTGGAACTGCATTTTTTGTGCAAGCTTGCTGAGCTGTCCCGATTTTGGGATATTACAGTGGTATCAAAGCAAGATCTTTGGCTCAACCTGTGGGCTTCAAGCCAAATGCTATAAAAGAAAGAGAAAGGATAGAATGATGAAGAGGATTAGCTTACTCTCATCAACTTTCAGATCTAGTAAGAACCTCTCCAAGGAGGTTGAACAAGAAGAAGAGAAAAGTAGCAGTGAAACTCCTAGAGAGTTTCAAGAACAGGAAGAGCCATGCACTTCCTATGATCAGAAGGAGAGACCAGTGTTGTAAAGAGCTCCAGAGCATTGGGACATATCCTTTCCATTTGAGAGGAAGGAAAAATTGTCGGAAGATGAGGGACACTTGGATCACATGGTTATAAGTGAATACCTTGTTGGGTACAAATCGCAACCTAGAGCCTTCAAGGAGACTCTAGCTTTTCCTCAGTTCATTCATTTGGAGGAAGAAAGAAGACCTTGTGGCTAAGGGATAATCAAGGGAAAAATGTTTCTATTGTCTACTTATGATGGGTCATCTGCAGTAAGGGTTTGGGCAAGGAGACTTGATGCATTCTTCCTACTACATCCAGTGGTAGAGGATGAGGCTGTAGAGATTACAACGCTGCACCTAGAGGGTGAAGCAAATATTTGGTGGTTCAGCCATTTGAGCCATGAAAGAGTGGTTAATTTTGTTGAATTTACTCAAAGGTTGATTGAAGACTTTGGTGAAGGAAAACCTGAAGAGAAGAAGCCCTCATCACCAGTGGAGGGGACTTGTACCAGTGCTGTTACAGCTATGGGGGATCAGCCCTCAACATATTTAGTTGGGGGAGCCAACCTATTGGGGGGAGAAGCCCTTAAAAAAATGCAAGATACTTCCAAATTTCATCAAGGTATGCCTAACTTTTCATCTGCTATTGTTTCAGCAAATCATGTGGAGGATTGTATACCATTTCATACTGCTCTTTTGGAACCACATGATTGCACTACGTTGTGCCACCTTGAATTGATCAAGGGAGGAATGAAACACCATCCTAATGGGCCATTGAGGAACTGCACACCACATGTGAGGGTGGGGTGTGAATTCTTTGGGGATTGGGTGAAATTTTACCCAAACAAATTTATGCAGAACCATATGTTCATCCTGGAGTTGAGACATGAGACAGCCAAAACACCATGGAGGAGAGTTACAACACTGTCAAGAGGTAGCAGTGGGGAGGATTTTCCTTTAGCCCACTTGGATCCTTATGGGTTCAAGATGATCATTATTGGGAGATATTTCCTTGGAGATCTCCAAGGAGTTGCATTTCAACATCTCATGGAATGCAAGAAGAAAAATCTAATTTGGGAGGAGAGTAGTCTTCTTTGGAAGGGTACCAAGGTTGATCATGATGGGAGGCACTCACATAGGGAGCAATGGGAGTGGATGGAGAGAAAGGAGTTAGTAGGCTACTTGCAAATATATGACACCAGGCAACAGGAGGCTTGGTTGCGTTGGTTTCTCTTGAAAGAGTTTGGCCGTCATGGGACATATCCTTCTTCCAAGGGTATGTGGATGGAAGGTACTTGGCAGGGTACTTGCATCATGGAGAAGCAAGGAGTGTGGATTCATTATGATGATATGGTCATTATGTTTTCACAACATGGGTTGTATGATGGAGGTATGAGAAGGCAGTAAAGACTTTTGTTGCTTTGGAGGATTGAGAGAGAGCAAGGGCGGATTTTCTCTCACATTTTGCATGATGTTGCAGTAGGAGGAGATGGCAACATTATGGGAGGAGTCTTTGACATTGAACATGTCAAATAATGGATTTATGAGATGGCAGGAGCATATTTGCATAGGTCAACAACGCTGTCACTTTGGGGCAAGAACTTGTTGATGGAGTGTTCCCAGGATCACTTCACATTTGATGCACTTGGTGGACATGAAGGAGGTGAGACTGAGAGAGTAGTGGATGGATTCATCTGTTGTTGTAGTATGTTCTTCTTGACTTGTAATTCCAAGCATGGGGAGGGGAATCTTCATGCAGCATATGGTTTATTCCTCTTCATAAGAGTATGTCATACCCCTATGGGGGGCTCATTTATGGATCCTGTCACCATCTTACTTTCATTACATGGTAGGAATTCTATTTTTGCATTTATTGATTGTTCAACAAAATATTTTCATGCTCTTACCATTTCCTTGTAGTGCATTTCTCTACAAAGGGGCAAGTTTTTCTTTAGGCTCCATGGAATAATTTTGGCCAGCTATTGTGATGGAGACAACCATCTACTGTATGACCCGGGGCAAGTGTTTGGTTTCTCTTGGTATGATCAGTTGTTACATTCAGTCATTTACTATTTGATAGTAGATGTGATGACTTATACAACTAGCCATTTGTCAAGAAGCAACTTTCCATGCTATTTTCTGAAGCTGCAGTGGAAAAGGTTGCGCTGTGATCATTGGGGAAACTATTGGTACCTTGCAACACCACATGAAACCTTCAGTACTCCCTTCATTATGATGCTGATCATGAACCTATTTTCTGATATTGTTCTTGCTTTTATGAGGAGCATTATTGGGGGAGAAACACATTGGATAGATGTGTTCTTTGGGGAGGAGGATCCCCACACTTTCTGCATTACATGTTCTAAGATGAGCATGGGAAGAGGTATGGCCACTACAGAAAAATTTTTATCTCTTTATGAGGAGGGCCATGAGATGGATGGGGTGCCATATGATGGTGATTTCTTATCCATCATGTATGAGATGGTTTGGGCCAGCTTGATTCACAGCATTGGAGAAGAGATCTTTGGAGATCTAGCCTTCATCTTGCCAATTGAGGGCAACTTTATGGCAGCCCAAGATCAACAAATTATCTACACTTATCTTAAGTGGAGGGGAGAATAGTGTGGGGTAGGCCACTTTTTCTACCATGTTCAGAATTTCAGCCCACCTACTTTGCAGGAGCTCAAGGTGGAGGAAGATTTTCGGGAGTTGCCATATTTGGAGGCAACTCATTTTGTATGGAGGATAGCTTGGGGATGGGAGATTCACATGGGGATGGTAGATCCCGATGTATATCAGACCACATGCCTCAAGAAGGCCTTTAGTCCACCCATTTTTTCCTCCATTGATATCTTACTGTCACATAATGATAGCTATTTGGGGTGTTCACCAAAAGCTAGCTTGTTTACTTGGGAGGGGCAACTTGGAGATACATTGATGATGCAGCACCTTGGTCCTTGGATGATTTTATCTTATGAGGTTGCTACAGGGGAGAAGAGGATGCTCTTCAGTCCTATCCTTGCAGTTTCTTGAGGACAAGAAACATTTGGGAGGGGAGGACTGTAATATTCCAAAATTTGCATGCAGCAAATTGGAATATTGAATTTTTCCATTGTCACTTAGGAGATGAATAAAAGGGTGAGGAGACCCATGCATTACAGAAATAAGGATAAATTCCCTCATGTTGTGTAAGGGGATCATAATGCCAGCTAGATTTTACACTCTCATGTGTGAACATTGATATTTTTCATGTGGACAAGGCCAAGTTTGACCAAGTCAACAACATAAATGTAGGAGGAGTGGATCAACAAATAAAAGAGCTCAATGTGAATGTGGTTCAGCCTAGATAGCTATATGTGAGCTGGATTGAATACACTTAGGTGTGAAAAGGGCTGAAGAAAATTGAAGTGGTCAACCTTGACCAAATCAAACAGCGCAGTTTAGAGGAGTGGCTCTAATGAAGGCACAATGCAGTTTTGGAGGGAAATTGTTTTTGTGATGGTGGAAACCCTATTGAGTGGAACCAAAGGTGAGAAGGATCACTTAGTTTATAAGGAAGAGGATGGTAGCCCTTTGGAGGTTGGCTTAGGTATTTCATTTTAATGTCTTCTTAGACTTTTTCTCTCTTAGTTGTTTAGCTAAGATTGTTGATGCTGCTTAACACTAAGGGATCCCTGTTCAGGAATTCCTTCTCTTTCCTTTGAGGACTCTTGGGAGAGGTATAATATTTCATTCCCCATATCTGGAATTGGTTCCAAGCTTCATTCTTCAGTTTCAGCGCAGTTTCTGCAGGAGGTTGAGCTAAGTTGCTGGGTGTTGCTGGGGGGGGTTGAGAAACCCATTCTCTGAGTTGGTTTTGCACAAGAGGGAAGTTTCCCTCCATTGGAGGGTCATTTTGGAGAATTTTTGGGCTGATATCATAAATTTGGCATCAAGCCAACACATCACCATCACTTACAGTGTTATTCCACTCAGGAATTGCGTTATTTCTGCAAGGCAGTTTCAACAGTGACTGTTGTGGCTCTTTCGGGGAGTTTTCCTGTGATTGGAGGTTGGATTTCTCCATGGGGGAAGAACTTTGTTTAGATATGCATTAGATATTTATTATTCCAGCCTTTTACACTCATGTGTTTCAGTTTTTAGTGATTATTCAGTCCTACTTCTGAAAATCACATTTGTATTTAGAGTGAATTCGTAGAAACCCTTCCCGGGTTCTCTAGCTTTTCTATAAAGGAGACTAGATCTCAATTTTATAAGAATATTGTTTAATAAAATATCAGATCTATGTGTATCTATCATTTATGTTCATAAACCCTCTATTATACTGCGCAGTCTCTTTTATGAAGAAATTCATATGTTGCAGTGTTTGGGGTTTTAGCCTTTTTAAGCAATCCTAGGTGTGGGAGGTCTGTTTTACCCACCTAGTTTGATTTGTTTCATCTCTATTCTTGGATTTAGGTTGTATATTGACTGATATTTAGGATCCAAGAGTTAATTTTTTTAATTTTATAACATAATTTTCCGGAACATTTTTTTAGTGCAAGCTTGCTGAGCTCTCCCGATTTTGGGATATTACAAAATCTCAACCTTATCAACTTGCAAAACTCCTTCCATCCTTCGAATATTTCCCTGTGTGCACCCCACCATCTAGCTGGAGTAGACCTCAATGCGAAGTCCAAGGATTCGTATAGGCTGGTCCTTAGGTAAATTTTTCTCAAATTCCTCCAAAAGTAAGACAAAATTTCCCATTCCATCATAAAACGAAAATTTGCGCGATTCTAATATGACACAATGAAAAGATTTGGTAACCATGTTACAAGTTCTTAGTGGTTACTTCATGCAAATTATTCTACCAATGCTCCAGCTCTTCATTAGAATCTAAAATTCACGAACTATCGCGCTCCCAACAAATTCTACCATTCGCGGTGGGATTGGTCCAGTCTTCATCCTACGCAGTAAGATTATATATCTTGTTAATCTCAGCATCACCATACTCATGCTAGACGGGCTCTGTATAGAGTTCACCTTCATAAGGATTTAATGGCACAACAACTCGGGTACCATTCTTTTCAAATATCATCTGCCTCTTCTTCAGGTTGATTATAGCATCCATGTCATAAGCCCAGTTAAATCCTAATAGCGCAGTATAAGGAATACTATTATCATTGATCTCAATCACTTCAAAGTCAACCAACACGCTAGATAAATCAATATATATGCTAATCCCCTATAATTTCCCTATAGGAATGATCTTCTGTTGATTTTCCATCCTCAGTTGAATTAGTGACCATTGCAGCTTAGGCTTCCCATCTGCTCCCGTGTTTTCTTTGGCATAATTTTGGCATATGATACTAGATCCAGAATGACTTGATCCATCCAATAATCCTCGATATGCGTAGTCAACTGCATCTCCCGACTGATTCTCTACTTGTTCTTGTATACTTTGTTTACGGTGCATTGTTCCAACTACATCCTTTCCTTTCCAACACACTTATCTATCAGCTCTTGAAACCCTTCAACAACACTCTGGTCCCTTAGTATTTCATACACGCCTGCAAGAAGGACGCCAAGATAGACTAATCAAATTCCTTTACTTTTTCATTCTCCTTAAGCTTTTTTTCTAATGGAAACAACTGTCTCTTCACGGTAGGTGGTGAAGTTTTAGGATTCATAAATGTATTCCTTGCTTCCCTAAATGTGTATTTCTCATGTTGCACATTAAAGCCAACATTCTTATCTTTGTCTTTCCTTACCCAGGTTTCTATCACACTATTTTTTCCTTCTGCGCGGTCTCCTCTAGTATTCAAACCACTGCTCGTTACTATGTTAAAGCTCAGATCTTCCTAGCGCGATTTATCCCTCATCATTTGTATAATCTGAGACGGCTGTTGGTTGCGCTTCTCCTACATTATAAGTAACAAAAAATGGGACAATATTCGATTTCATGTCAAAATTCTAGACAATACTTATAGGAAGCCATAGTAGGATTTTGACAATCCATGGAAAAATTTCTAGCATGTCCATAGTTGTAACATATCATTTAGCCTTGTCCACGGCTTGCGCCTCCTCCTTGGAAATTCCCTCGACCTAGGAATCCTCCTCGCATAGTTAGTGAGCGAGAAGCTTCGCGGCCTTATACCTGCATTCGATATGCACCAGAACTATATTGTATCATCAAATCATAGATCTTACAATGTTTCTCATCATGTCCTACCAACTGCAGGAATTTCAGAACAATTACTTTGATGATCTGATAAAATTTTGAAATAGGTGAAAATATTTCATCGAATGTTGGCTTGGAACTTCGCATAAGCTACACCATACATGGGGCCATACACTTGGCCCTGCGCTCGAATCCTGACCTCAATGGACTTGGAAGCCCAACATTCAAATATTCTCTATAAAAAGGGAACTTCTATTTATAGTGACCCTCTTATTTACACTTGATACATCAGACTTTTGACCTTATATCAAAGAGAACCTAATTTCTCCTCTTTAGATCCTGGAGCTCCATATGCAATTTTTCTAACTGAGTTTGAATCTGTTGCACCCCTATGCTAGTATTGACTATCGGTGAAGCCTCCATATTCATCGCTATCTGCAATGCTTCTGTGTAAGTAGCAATATTTTGTTGTGACAAAGGAAATATGAGATGAGGCAACAACGCAGTAATGAACCATTCTCTATGTTGTTTGTCCGGTATATTAAAGCTAGTTTGGCTCAACAACATCTTAAATTTTTGATATACCTCCCATACGGTCCCATTATCTAGCTGATTAATCTCCTTTATCTTCATGATACACAGGGACTCCGACTTTGGTTTTTTTAATTCAACATTTAGCGTGATCTTTGTCTCAGCCAAAGAATAATTTTTATTCGCCATAACATATTTCATGTACCAAGACAATTCTCTATATTTCAGCATGGTAATCAACTGTTCTTTCTTCATTTTTTCATCTGTAACATTCTGCAAAATCCATATCACTTCTACCACAAACCAGAATTGCTCAGGATCATTTGTTCCCTTAAACACATGTATCTTCGAGGGTTGCGCCATTATGAATGGGGGAGTTGGAGGTGAAGGAGAAAAATGGAATGGAGTGATGACAGGGGTGGAAGGCTAGGGGATCTCCATAGTGATTTCCTGACTCTTATATCTTAGTCTTCTTGGGGTAGCGAGGTTTCTTTCGCTTTCTCCAGACCCAAACAAGAGACTATGTTCCCTTTCAACATACATTCTCCAATTGTTCCTAAACCTTTTTCTGCTTCGCGTAACGCCAAGTTATCTTTCTTCACACATCAATCTAAGCACATCCATTGTACACCCTTTTCAAACAATAGCATTCTAATCAAGAACTGCAGTGAATTTAGGTACTTACCTCTGAGGCCTTTGAAGAACTTATGCTCTGCTTTGCTATAATACACAGAATTCTTGATCGTGAACTCGGTGATAAACCTCCCAAGGAAAGTTTCTATCCAATAATGAATAGCTATCACAATCTTGTTATTAGTATTTTTCAGCTTCTTAATTAGATCTTGGGTCCACACAATCAACTTATTATTGAACTGACCTATTTGCGTAGCTATTCTTGATATCCAATCGTACACCTCACTAGAAAATGACATGAAATATATCTTGTATTGATCTATATAGATATACTTCTGTAACCAATGTTCAGTAGATATGCAGGGGTTTCTATTTTATTGCACAACAAACTCATGTTCCTTCAGACTTACCCAATCTTTGATCTCTTTCTTAGACGGATTCCACATCAACTATCCCTCAGTTAGATCCTAGTATAGACAATAGAACCATTTGTGTGCTTGATGGGGCCTAGACCTAGGTTCAAAGTGAGTGCACAATCCAAAAAAACCCACTATTGTCAGCCCTTTCAACAACGATATGCTTATGCAGATGAAAGTAACACCTAAGACAATATAGGGGGATGTTAGAACCAGGTTTCTGCATCCAGAGGGGTAGAGGATTGTGGATTTAGGGCTTTTCCTTCTTATGAGATCTTCGTAGATCAGATCTATCAATATTATAGGCATTTTTCCACACATATGTTGAACTTACTACAGACTGTGCGATATTACTTAGTTATGCATTAAAAAAAGTGAATAACCATAACCAAGACTGTGTTATTCAATTATAGATCAAAACCCTGATTCATCATAGACATTCATAAACAATAAGTAAAAAGAAAAAACATCGATGTAACTCAGATCTTCTCAAAAATTCTTTCATTAATAACCAGATCTTTCTCATACATTCAGTTTCACCTTGCACACACAGCTACATGGGTCTGCGCACACAGTTGCAGACTTCCTAAAGTATCCATGCACATAGCTGCAAGAGCCTTTTCTCTAACCCAAAACACAGACTAAGAACAATATTACTTCCAAATTCATCTCATAAGATCTATAATTTAAGCTTACTTGCCTTATTTTCACATCTTTTCTCCTTCTAGGACTTCTATCTAGACTCCTTATGTATATTTGGCATTTACAATACCCTGGTCCAAAACCATGGGCAAAGTCCAACGTTCAAAAAATATCCCATCCCGTTACATAATAAGGGGCTTTGACCCACCCCAAAGCCCCTATGACTCAAAATAGACTTTGCATTTCGAGCTACACTCCTCGATCTACAGAGTATTTCCTTGCTACTTTCTTCAAGGGGATCCCATCTCCAACAAACGAATAAAAAGTACAAAATCCACAACACACTAGTACAAATATCCTAATATCCACTACAACCAATGGAACATACTTGGTCATATAGAGGAGAAGTGTTGGAAACTACACCAAAAACTCAACTTGAAGAACTGAAAGAAGGATGGGAAGCAAAAAAATACCATGGTGACAAATTCAAGAAATTAGGTGGAAAGAAACACAGTCATGGATGAGAATATTTTCTGCACATTAGTGCAAAAAGGGGTGAATCTAAGTAGGATTAAGTAATATGAAGGGAAGGAGACAACCAAAATATTATATATAAAGATACAGGTAAAGAAGACAAAAATTTATTCTTTGTTCGAGTAAAGATCAGGGGTGAATCTCATTGCAGTGGATTTGGTCAACAAATTGGGATTGGAAGTTAACGATCATTCAATCCCATATCCATGTAGATGGGTAAATAAATATTTATAAATAAAGGTAACGAGACAATGAAAAATTCTATTTTACATCATTATTGATGAAGTAGAAATGGATGTACTTCCACATGATTTATGTGGGATGGTGCTTGGAAGTCCATATATGTACACAGGTATGTCTAATATTATATTTTTAAGTGCCAACCAAGCCAACAAAGTAATAATTTATATAAATAAGTAGGTTATACTTTTTTTTTAATAGAAATCCAATCTATAGAAGATTCAATGACAGTAAATTCGTTCTTTGAGGAGTGTAGTAAGGAATATAAATAGCCACTTGAAGAGTTTCTATAGGAATATAGGGGTGTGTTCCAAGAGCCTAAAGGGTTACCACCCAAGAGGGAAGTTGAGCATGAGATCCATATGTTTCCAGAATCTTCACTACCAAATATTGGGTTGCATAAGTAGTCTATTATAGTAGAAAATGAGCTGAAGAAAAAGTTGTAGCAGTTGCTAGAAAAGAATGTCATTTAAATATATACCTCACCATGTGGGTCAACCACCATAATAGTTCCAAAGAATGAGGATAGTTGGAAAATTTGTATTGATTAGAGGGAACTAAATAAAATTACAATCAAAAATAGGTACCCCTCTTCCCATGATGGATGGTTTATTGGACCAATTTTAACAAGAAAAATAATTCACCAAGCTAGATGTAAAGTTATGGTATCACCAGGTTTGAGATAGATAATAAGATACCAAGTGTATCGCCTTTAAAAATAAGGCAAGGATTGTATGAGTGGTTAGTCATGTCATTTGGTTTATGTAATGCACCAACTATATCCATGAGATTAATGAATGACATACTAAACTCTTTTCTAAATTCTTTTGTTATTATGGTTTTCAAGCTCCCGTGGTTATCAATTATTGAAGAGTTTTCTGGATTATCCACAATGTTATAGAACATTGTTCGACATTTTGAATCCCAACGGGGATTCATCTTCAGGACAGGTTCTTGAATGAAGGGTTGAAAGAAGGGTTTAGGTCAGGATTTAATAGTGAAAAAGAAAAAGAAATGAGCCGAAAAGTATTTTATTATGATTTATTTATTTATTTTGGTATATTTATTATTATTTTCTAAATTTATTAAGTAATATTTTAATAATATATTTTCAAGAAATAAATTAATTATTATATTTAATCATGTGACAATAATTTAATTAATTATTTTATTTAATTGAAAATAAATTTTTTATTAATTAATTATTACTAATATATTTAATATAGGTGTATTTATAACAATTAATTTAGAAATGTTACTAAATAAAATATAAAATATTTTATGATATGTTGGTATATAGTGATACCTAGGAGGGGCACATCTCACATTTAATTGAGGTGCTAGAGACATTAAAGAAGCATCAAATTCTAGAAAATATCAAGAAAGGTCATTTTACACAATAGTCTTCGGTGTATTTAGGATATGTGATTGGTGGAGGAGAGGTAAATATAGATACATACAAGACGGAGGTCATCATGAAGTGGTCATTTCCCACCAGTGTGTCCAAGGTTAGGAGTTTCATTGGAGAAATAATACTTGAAAAATTCAGAGCCTTATTTTCAGTAGTAGCGACAGAACTCCATGCCATCAGAGTGATTGGAAAGAGTTTATATTAGGGGAAGGGTTAGTAAAATGAATTTGAGGAGTTAAAGATGAAAATTAGTCATGCATTAATTCTTGCATTACCAAACTTATAACAACACTTTGAAGTCAAGACAGATGTGAGTGGTTATGCTATGAGAGTGGTGTTGATGCATTGAGGATGGCTTGTATGCTACCATTATGAAGTATTCCATATGGTTTTTCTCAACTACCCTACATATGACAAGGGGTTCTATGCCCTTGTACAAGTTATTAAAATTTTGGAAAAACTATCTAATGGGAAAGGAGACAATAATCCACTTAGATCACCAATTACTATAATACCTACAAGCCCAAACTAAGTTACAACATACCAAAAATTACAAGTGCATGGAGTTTTTACAAAAAATGTATTTAGTGATCAAGTACAAGAAGGGAAACACAAACAAGCTAGTTTACATTCTTTCAATTCCACCCACATAAAATATCATAGCTTTTGGGACTATAGTGCACATGGATCCTTTCACCTATGCTTCATATAGAGAGGCATAAATAGAGGATGATGAATTCAAGGAGGTGTTTCAATAGCTATAAATCTAGATTGATGTGTATGACGGTGATAGGCAATTGATTATAATTTATAGAATGGCTTACTCTATAATTTGGATAATATATATGTTGCTAATTGTGTGCAGTTACATCTAATCAAAGAGGCTCACACCTCTAAGGTTGTAGGTAATTTTGGTGTAGTGAAGGTAGTCGCCAACTTGCAAAGATATGTGTATTGATTTAGGATGCAAGAAGATGTATCTAGGTTCTTAAGAGTATGTATGTGTTGGAGCGGGGTTCCCTAACTGCAATTTTGGTACAATTTTGTAATATTTTAGTCTAGCATAGGGGCTTTGGGGTGGGTCAAAGGGTAGACCAAGAGTCTGCAAACCATAGTTTGTGTACCATAGAGTAGCGCAAGCTAAAATGATATAAATAGATGGATAAGTCGAGTATAGAAGTAAGTTTGAAGTTTGATTAAGCTTGTGTACAAATCTGTGGATCTGTTCTGTGAATTTTCTGGGTAAGGGCTCCTGTTGGCTGTGTGCACAGAGACCCTAAGTCATGCTGTGTGTGGACCCCGCTAGCTATGTACGCAGGCTGGTAAAGATAGTCTATAAGTGGAATATAAATATGAAAGAATGAGAAGAATGCTTTGTGATATCTGAGTATTTATGTGTTATGATTATGGGCTATGCTATATGTTATTTCTGAGATAATGTATGTTTTCTGATTATTGGTGGTTTATTGATGCGCACATAGATGCGATGTTATAGAAGGGAATGAATGCATAGATCTGGCTGTAATCTATCTTGTTACATATTATTATTGGGTTGTTACATCCGATTACAGGGCTTCGCTTGGGTTATTTCGCCAATATACTGTTAAGGGTTTCTGGGTTAGGGTTTCTCTAGCGTAGGTCTATTAGATCTGAAGGGACCTAATTTAATTAACTTTATCTCTTTCAAGGTGCAGAAGCTTGGTCCCAACACCCTCCTATACTACTTTAGGTGAGACCTTAACCTACGCAAGCAGGCCATTGCTAAAAGGGCTAGTAGTATAGGGGTTTGTTAGTAAACCTTAAATCTGAACCTGGGTCAAGACTCCTCAAACAAACATATGCTTCCGTTGCCGGGATCAAGAGCATTTTGAGAGAGAGATTAGGTAATGCCATGGGGTCATTGGCAGCCATTGAAGCCTGAACTTGAGGACTGGTTTGAAAAGGAGATTCAAGAGTTTTCCATAAAAGAGAATAGAGGTAAGAATCTATCTGCCAAAGAGTGGAAGAACAAGTACATTTTTATAGAAGTACATGAAATCTTCTTCGTAACCTTTGCACAGTAACTACAGGAGTGGCTAGGAATGTTAGCAGAATTGCAAAATTGTTGGAAGGATGACAAGGTCATGCAGTGGACCCCTGAATTAATCCAACAGTTGAAGAAGCCTGATAACAAGATCACCTCGACTGTAGATCACTAGGTTGATAGTGTTTTGGGAGGATTTGTTACTTAGTTTGCATTCAATCAGTTTGTGTCCTATTCTAAAGTAGAGTGAAGTTTTTTCAAATGATTTAGAGGTAAGTCCTTACAAACATTTTCATTTCTGATTAGGATGCTATTGTGTGAAAAGGGTGTCCTATGCAGCCACACCGAGTGAATGACCTCCGACCAGAGTGGAAGCACAACATGAAGGGGTAAATACTACCGGGTTAATCAGGAAGGGGATATATTAATATACAGTCCTCTGAGGGATTCACCTAATTTCAACCAAGGTGGGTCTGCACACACAGAGACCAGTCCCCCGGCTACGCCACTGTCGAACTTGCGCAAGGGTAAGAACTCTCCTATCCCACCTCTACCACCACCTATAGACGATATGGTTACGCACATGAAGTTACCCACCTTTAAGGGAGTCACAAGATTGTTTTGGGGGCCTGTTCGAGCGTCATCCCCTAACCGCAATTTTGGTACAATTTTGTAATATTTTGTAACATTTTAGTCTAGTGCAGGGGCTTTGGGGCGGGTTAAATCCCCCAATGAATTTTAATGGGTCAAAGGGTAGACCAAGAGTTCGTAAACCACAGTTTTCAGACCACAGAGTAGCACATGCTAACATGATATAAAAAGATGGATAAGTTGAGTCTAGAAGTAAGTTTGGAATCTAATTAAGCTTGGATACGAATCTGTGGATATGTTGTGTGAATTATCTGGGTAAGGGATCCTGCTGGCTATGTGTGCGGAGACCCTAATTCCTACTGTGTGCGGAACCCACTGGATATGTGCACGGGCTATTTAAGAGAGTCTGTAAGTGGAATCTGAATATGAATGAATGAGAAGACTATTTTGTGATATCTGAGTATTTCTGTGTTATGATTATGGGCTGCGCTATATGTTATTTCTGAGATAATGTATGTTTTTTGAATATTGATGGCTTACTGATGCACACGTGTATGCTATGCTATAGAAGGGAATGAATGCATGGATCTGGTTATAATTTGTCTTGTTACATATTATTATTGGGTTGTTACATATGATTACTGGGCTTCTCTTGGGTTATTCCACCAATATACTGTTAAGGTTTTATGGGTTAAGGCTTCTCCAATGCAGGTCCGTTAGATCTGAAGGGACCCACTTTAATTGACTTTCTCTCTCTGAGGGTGCAGAAACCTAGTTCCATCACCCTCCCATACTAATTCGGGTGATACCTTGACCCGTGCAAGCATGCCATTGCCACAAGGGCTCATAGCTTTTGGGACTTTAGTGCACATGGATCCTTTCACCTATGTTTCATATAGAGAGACATAAATAGAGGATGAGGAATTCTAGGAGGTGTTTCAATAGTTATAAATCTAGAGTCATTTGTATGATGGTGATAGGAAATTGATTATCATTTCTAGAATGGCTTACTCTTTAGGTTGGACAATATATATGTTCCTAATTGAGTGCAGTTGCATATAATAAAAGAGGCTCAGACCTCCAAGGTTGTAGGTAAGTTTGGTGTAGGGAATATATTGGCCAACTTGCAAAGATATGTGTATTGATTTAGGATGCAAGAGGATGTATCTAAGTTGTTAAGAGTATGTATGATTTTTTTTACCAACAAAACTAATAATAATAAATAGGGCCTATACCATCCCTTATGTATACCCACCCATCCTAGGGAAATGATTTCCATGGATTGTAGGAGGTTTACCAACAACCATGAAGATAAATGATTTTTTATTCATGGAAGTTGGAAAGTTCAGTAATATGTTCATTTTTATGCCCTATACAAATACCATCAACAAGAGCTAACAAAAAAAATTTCACTTGTGATTTACCCTCTTACTTTTTTCTACACTTAGATACCTTTCCAATGGTGCAAAAATTATTTCTAATGGTTTTTATGCATATGTTAACTGACCTGAAAGTTGACCTTCATGATTCAAAAGGATGCCACATCAGCCCCATTAATCATGGAAAAAAGGCTAGTTATGTGAACATGATGAATAAGGCTCTACAAGGTTCATTGTTGTAACTCTAGCTAAGAGTTTAAGGAGTCAAACTTAACCACTAGTAGGCTATCAAGCTATACTATAATAAGACCAATAGGAGGAAAGTGGGTTTCATTCCATTCGAGTGTATTTTGTTCCATAGAAGAGTAGATTCGTTTAGAGTGGATAGAGAGAGAGATAAAACAAAGAAAAATTTTATTCCTATAGTAGTCCATAAGTCACAGGTCTCACTCATTTGTACTTGCATCCCTTTCCTTTCAAAGAAAGAGAGTAGAGAAACCTCACCTTCTAGTTTGGTTTCTCCCAAAAGGGTTTCCCAAGTCATATATTGTGTTATTGTGGTTTTGTAATTGATTGTTTTATTTTTTCTCTATTTTATGCATATTTATATGTTGCATGCATATGAAATAAAAAATAACTCAATAATTCCTAAATCTAAGGAAAAAATTTACCCTCATACTATAGATTTCAAAGTTCAGTAAATTTTCTTTATTAGATCTATTGTGATGAACTCTACAACAATATATCCATAGAATTTTATGGATAAAATCCCTAAAAACGTGAAGAAATTTGGAAGTGTATTAAGAGTTAAAGGTTATTACAAAAAAAATAAAAATCAAGAATTATGGTGAAATAGAAGGACATATAAAAGCATCATTAAAGAAGGAAAAATTTTCATGGAGTCAAGAAGTAACCAAAGCCTTAGAAAAAATTAAGGAGTTTATTTGTATAACTCTTGTTTTATCCACACCTAACTTCACAAAAACCTTTGTTGTGGAGTGTGATACAACAAGCCATGAAAATGGTGTAGTTTTAGTGTAAGAACACGAATCCTTACATTTGAATAATTCAACTTAAAGGAAAGGACTTTCTCAAACCCATTTATGAAAATGAAATGTTGGTCATAGAACATGTTGTTAAAAATGACACCCTTACCTAATAGGAAGATACTTCTAGGTAAAAATAGATGATGATAGCTTTAAGTTGTTTTGGAGAAACAACTATATTTATAAGAGAAACAAAAATGGGTTAGAAAGATGCTAGATCATGAAGTTGAAATTATATATAAAAAAGGACAATATGATTGTTGGGAGAAACATTTACATTGATGACAAATATGTGAGTTCCATGGAGAGTTCCAAGGTCCTCTGGTAGTTGTAGTGTTTAGTGGATAACTGTCATAGTAGCAGGATAAGTGAGGAAGCTAAAAACATTATAACTATGATGGTTGGGTGGCCCAATATTTAAAGGAAATTTTTTCTTAATGAGCCTTATCAGTTGCCTCTCCAATGTGCTCAGATGGATATACCTTGGAAATACCTTTCCAATGGTATAAGGAAGCTTAAAAAAATATAAAGGATGATGGATTTATGGTTAGTTGAAGTTTCATAGTGTTGTAGGCTTCAAGCTTCTACATAAACCTTGTGTTTTGCAAGAAATTTATTTGTTAAAACAAATTATAGACTTCGCGGATTTCTAAATAAGTGAGACCATTTTGGTATGGTTGGGCCTTGGGCCAAGTCGATTGGTCAATCTAGATGAGAGTTCATCTCGTTGGAAGGTTTCTAAAGAAGCACAAAGGACTGACCCCCGACCCCCATGGGACTCGGCTAAGATAGGTGGTTGATTTACATTAACAATTTTTTTGGTATATCAGCACACGTTAAAAGGTGGATTATGAGCCAAGTGTCTCCCTTAAATAATTTTGAAAGACTGAGGGACCTCCCACAACCTTTGTGGGACCTAGTGCAAAAATACCCTCAATACATGTTAGGTAGGCTAGCCAACGATTTAGCTAACATCCTTCCAACTAAATATCTCCCAACCCCTGAGTTGTGAAGTGAAGCACTCAGATGTTAGGCCACTGGTTCTATCGTTGTGGGCATATGTGTAATATCCCAAAATGGGACTGCTCAACAATGCATGATAAAATAACGTAGTTTTTAGAAATATGTGCAATGAAATGTAAATGTAACTCATGGATCCCTTTGATATGATATTATAGCAACTAGATCTGAAAGGAATTCAGAAACAAATCACTATTTGTAATATTCCAAAATTTTCACATAGCAATTTGGAATATTAGATTTTGCTACTTTCACCTAGGAGAGGAATAAATGGGTAAGGAGGCCCATGAACAATAAAAATATGAATAATTTCCACCTTAGTAAGGAAGGAGATCACCTTAGGAGCTGGTTTTACACTTCAAAGTGTGAACAAGGGTAAATTAGATAGTGACATAGTCAAGTTTGACTAAGTCAACATCCTTTCTTAAGGAGGAAGAAATCACTCAAGTAAACTAGCTCAATGTGAACAAGGATCAACCTAGACACACATATGAGAACTGGATTGAAGATCCCTTGGTGGGAACAGAGGCATTGCAAGTGGATTAGTTCCAGTTGACCAAGTCAACAGCGTTGCTACAAAGAGGAGGGAAGCTAACTAGGGCATCACCGTTTTGAAAGAGGAAGCTTCACTAGGAAGTCACCTCAACATTATGTGGGGTCCAGGATGAGGAGGCTCACCAAATATAAAATGAAGGCATAGAATCAAAGGGGATTCATTCATGTATTCAGCTATCTTAGTCTTGTGACTAATTACAAGCTTTAGCTATTTAGCCGGAGTTGCTGCACTGCTTAGTGCAGAGAATCCCCGTGCAAGAATTCCATCCTCTCTTTGGATCAGTGTGCTTAAGGGATCAAGAGGGAAGTATTTGAGATTCATCTCAACATTTTTCTTGGGGCCATTCATATACATTTAGCCACAGTGCAGTTCCATTCAGTAAACTGCGTCTTTTATGCAGGGGCAACAACAGCAGGGTTGCACCCTTTGATTATATGCTAGCCTTGAGGAGGAGGTGCTTATTTCCCTCCGGGAGTGCTAGTAAGAGGCATAGGGCCATTTAACTTTATTATTCTTTCATCTCATGTCATATTCAGCCATTGATAATACATAGATGCAGTAACTGTGTTATTTTCTGCAGCACTGTTTTTTATTCATGCATTTTTCCAGAAACCTTTGCCGGGTGTCTTGTTTCTGCTGTATAAGGGGTTAAACCTCCATTAATTTTCTGTATGATTAATATAAACTCTATATCAGACTTCTTTCATCATTTTCTATAGAAACCCTCATTATAATAATGCATTCCTTGCTTGAGTAGTTGCTGCATGAGCTAGGCTATGGGGTTTTGGCTTATTTTAGCTGCATAGATTTGAGAGATCTGTTTATATGATCTAGAGTGATTTGTTTCACCTCAAATTCTGCATGTGAGTTTTATATCATGAATTATAAGGGATCCAAGTCCCATTTCTCACTTGTATAGCATTATTTTCTGAGACAACTGTTTTATGCTCTATATTGCTGCCTTTCCCCACCTAGGAAGGAGAATATAGATCATCTTGTTGTTGAGTTTATTTCATCTGCTGGTATGATGTTATTGGAAATCTAATGAGATGTTCTACATTTCCATGCTCATGGTTTTCTGATGCTCCACATTGGTAATAACTCAGATTATTCATAACAGTGTAGATGTTCCCATTTTGGGATATTATAGTGGTATCAAAGCTGCCATATTGGCTCAGCCTGTGGATTTCAGATCCAATCAGAAGATAAGAAGGAGAGGAGAACAAAATTATGGAGAGGATGAGCTTACTCTCATCCATTTTCATATCTAAGAAGAAAGAAGAAGAGAAATGCATTGAAACTCTAAGAGGGTTTCAAGGAGGAGAGAGTTGCAGTGAGACCTCTAGAAGGTTTCAAGAAGCAGAAGAAGATGCATGCACTTCATGTTATCAAAAAGGAAGTGGAGAGTAAGGAGACCATTTAGAGCATGAAATCCTGAGTGGATATTTGGCAGAATACAAGTGCCAACCTAGGGCTTTCAAAGAGACCTTAGATTTTCCTCTGTTTGTTCAACTGAGAGAAGAGAGAAGACCTTGCAGCAAAGGAGAGATTGAAGGAAATATATTCCTATTGTCTAAATTTGATGGGTCAACTTTAGTAAGAGCTTGGACAAGGAAGCTTGAGGCATTCGTCCTACTTCATCCAGTGATAGAGAGGAGGGTAGTAGAAGTTGCAGCGCTGCACCTGGAGGGTGAAGCCAATGCTTGGTGGTGCAGTCACTTAAGCCACACAATAGTGACTTCTTTTTCTGAGTTCACTCAAGAGCTAATCATAATTTTTTATGGAAAGAGATTAGAGGAGAAAGGGTCCACACCACCATGGGAAGAAACAAGTACCAGCGTTGTCACAGCCTTGGAAGAGCATCCTTCTACATCAGCAGCTGGGGCAGCCATTACATTGGAGGGAGGAACCTTTGCAGCTCTACAAGAGGTTCCCACATCTCACCAAGGTATGGGAATATCTCCAATTTTACTTATTGCAGCAAATATTTCTAAAAATGGTGGAAATATGTCTTCGTTTGGCCCAGGATCCAACATTACTCCTGAGATAGAGCAACAGGATTGCACTACATTGTGCAAGCTTGAAGGGTTCAAGGGAGAATTGAACCATCAACCTCATGTATCACTGATGAGTTACACACAACGCTTGATGTTGGAGTGTGATATTTTGGAGGATGACATAAACTTTGAGATGGAGTATGAGGCAGCAACTATGCCATTGGAGAGACTATCAGTGCTGTCAAACAATAGCAGTGAAGAGGCTTTACATTTTTCACCTTTGGATCTTGATGGATTCAAGATGGCCATGGACATGAGATCCTCTCTAAGAGATCTCCTAGAGGAAGCATTTCAACACTCCATGGAATGCAATAAGGGAAATATGAAATGGGGAGATGGTAGTCTCCTTTGGAGGAGTACCAAGATGGAGGATGATAGGAGGCATCTGTCGGTGGTTAAGTGGATGTGGATAGAGAGAAAGAAGCTGGAAAGTTACTTGCAACTCTATGATACTGGGTAGCAAGAGGAAAAGTTGGTTGGCTACTCTTGAGAGAGTTTGACCATCATGAGACATATCCTTTTTCCAAGGGTATGTGGGAGGAGAATACTTGGCAGGGTACTTGCATCATGAGGCAGCAAGGAGTGTGGATGCATTATGATGATGTAATCATTCTATTTTAACCACATGAGTTATATGATGTAGGTATGTTGAGACAGCAAAGAAATTTGTTACTTTGGAGGATCGAGAGAGAGCAAGGGTAGAGTTGCTCTCACATTTTGCATGATATTGCAATGGGAGGAGATGGCAACATTATGAGAGGAGTCTTTGAAATTGAACATGTCAGAGATTAGATTTATGAGTTGGCAGGAGCCTATTTGCATAGGCTAGCAGCACTGTCACTTTGGAGAATGAGCTTGTTGATAGAGTGTTTCCAGGATCACTTCATATTTGATGCACTTGGTGGGCATAGAGGAGGTGAGTTTGGTAGAGTGGTGGATGGACTCAGTGGTTATTGTGGTATGCTCTCCTTGACTTGGATTTCCAAGCATGAGAAGGAGGATTTTCATGCAGCATGTGGTTTATTCCTCCTCCTATGGGTATGTCATACCACTATGGAGGATTCATCTATGGATATTTTCACCATCCTGCTTCCATCACATGGTAAGAACTCTGTTTTTGCACTTCTTGATTGGTCAACACTATATTTGTATACTCTTACCATTTCCTTGCAGTGCATTTCTCTACAAAGGGGAAAATTTCTCCTTAGGCTCCATGGACCATTCTTAGCCAGCTATTATGATGGAGACAACCATCTATTGTATGATTTGGGGAAATTTTTTGGATACTTCTTGTATGATCAGTTGATACACTCAGCCATTTACTACTTGCTGGTAGATGTGGTGACTTACACAACTAGCCATCTATCAAGAAACAACTTGCCATGCTATTGTCTGAAGCTGTAGTGGGGAGGACTAGGCTGTGACCACTTGGGAGACTGTTGGTACCTTCCAGCACCACATAAAACCTTCAGTCTTTCTCTCATTATGATGTTGATCATGATCCTATTTTCTGATATTATTCTTGCCTATATGTGGAGCATGATTGGAGGAGGGACACATGGAGTGGATGTGTTCTATGGGGAGGATGATCCCCACACTTTATGCATTACATGTTCTAAGGGGAGCATGGGAAGAGACATGGCCTCTACAACCAGGTATTAGTTTCTATATGAGGAGGGCTATGAGATGGATGGGATGTTTTATGATGATGATTTCTTATCCATCATGTGTGATATGGTTTGGGCCAGCTTGATGCACAACGCTGGGAGAGGGACCTTTGGAGGTCTAGCCTCCTTCTTGCCATTTGAGGGAAACATGATGGCAGCCCAAGATCAGAAAATCCTCTATAATTATCTTAATTGGAGATGAATACAACGTGGGGTAGGCTACTATGTCTACCATGTCCGAAATTCCAGCCCACCTACTTTACCAGAGCTTCAGGCGGAGGATGATTTGCATGAGTTACCATTTTGGAGGGTGGCTCATTTTGTTTGGTTGATAGCTTGGGGAAGAGAGATTCAAATGGGTATCATGAGTACCAATCTATATCAGCCCTCATGCTTCAAGAGGATCTTCAAACAACCCATTGTTTCTTCCATATATGTTCTACTACCACATAATGTCAGCTATTTAGATAGCTTACACACTTGGGAGGGGCAACTTGGAGATAGATTGATGATGCAACAGATTGATCCTTGGAGGATTTTATCTTATGAGGTTTCTATAGGGAAGAAGAGGATGATCTTTAGTCTTATCCTTGCATTTTCTTGAGGAAAAGCACCATTTGGGAGGGGAGGATTGTAATATTCCAAAATTTGCACATAAGAATTTGGAATATTAGATTTTGCTACTTTCACCTAGGAGAGGAATAAATTGGTAAGGAGGCACATGAAAAATAAAAATATGAATAATTTCCACCTTAGTAAGGAAGGAGATCACCTTAGGAGCTGGTTTTACACTTCCAAGTGTGAACAAGGGAAAATTAGATGGAGACATAGTCAAGTTTGACTAAGTCAACATCCTTTCTTGAGGAGGAGGAAATCACTCAAGTAAACTAGCTCAATGTGAACAAGGATCAGCCTAGACACACATATGAGAACCGGATTGAATATCCCTTGGTGTGAATAGAGGCATTGTAGGTGGATTAGTTCCATTTGGCCAAGTCAACAGCGCAGCTACAAAGAGGAGGGAAGCTAGCTAGGGTAGCACAGTTTTGAAAGAGGAAGCTTCACTAGGAAGTCACCTCAACATTGTGTGGGGTCCGGGATGAGGAGGCTCACCAAAGATAAAATGAAGGAATAGCATAAAAGGGGATTCATTCATGTATTCAGCTATCTTAGTCTTGGGGAAATTCATCTACATTCATCCATAGTGCAGTTCCCTTCAGTAAACTGCGTCTTTTATGCAGGGGCAGCAACAACAGGGTTCCACCCTTTGATTTTATGCTAGTCTTGAGGAGGAGGTGCTTATTTCCCTCCGGGAGTGCTAATAAGAGGCCTAGGGCCATTTACTTGTATTATTATTTCATCTCATGTCATATTTAGCCATTTATAATACAGAGATGTAGTAACTGCGCTATTTTCTGCAGTACTATTTGTTATTCATGTATTTTTCCGGAAACCTTTGCCAAGTGTCTTGTTTTTGCTGTATAAGGGGTTAAACCTCCATTCCTTTGTTGTATGATTAATATAAAATCTATATCAGACTTATTTCATAATTTTATTCAGAAATCCTCATTATAATAATGCATTCCTTGCTTCAGTAGTTGCTGCATGAGCTACGCTATGGGGTTTTGGCTTATTTTAGCTGCATAGATTTGGGAGATCTATTTATATGAGCTAGAGTGATTTGTTTCACCTAAAATTCTGCATATGAGTTGTATATCATGAATTATAAGGGATCCAAGTCCCATTTCTCACTTGTATAACATTATTTTCTGAAGACAACTATTTTATGCTCTATATTGTTGCATTTCCGCACCCGGGAAGGAGAATATAGATCATCTTGTTGCTGAGGTTCTTTCATTTGCTGGTATGATGTTATTGGACATATAATGATCTGTTCTACATTTCCATGCTCATGGTTTGTTGATGCTTCACATTGGTAATAACTCAGATTATTCCCAATAGTGTAGCTATTCCCATTTTGGGATATTACACTATTGCATAGTTAAACAGGCCTCCCATGCCATAAATAGCTGAAAATCATGCAAAAATAAATACTACAACAACGTATGAAAGTTGGAATACCATGAAAACATTATTTTATTGCCTCTGCAACAGAAGTAGGTTGTACATCAGATCTAGAGCAAGTATGTGGACAAAAGGTTAGATCTACAGCAGATCCATGCACTATACAAGATCTTTGATCAATCCCCCTTGGGGTTTTCAGCAATACACCATGTACAAAATTTAGATCTGAGTTTTAAGACTGCATATCTATGGAAATATTCAAATCTGGAAAGTGGATCTGATCTGCTATAACAAGAAAAAGGATCTCCTCCAACAGATATCCAAAGTGAAGGGAAGATCCCAACACTCAGCAAAAAATCTCTCCAAATGGTGCATTGAATCACCCTACAACAACTCCTTCAGAAATAACGCAGATCTGGACTCTCTCTGCGCTATAGGGGATAAAATGATGTTGGCCTATAGTCAAGATATGGAAATATAGCTCCCAACCTTCAATACTATCCTCCCAATGGATTAGAAGACTCCTCCATTGAAAATAAGTATTGAGATGGCCTAGATATGAAGATATAGCCTTGACTTGCTGCAAATTTCTGAAATAGTCAAACCCTCAATAGGATCTGCACTGTCAAAGGAAGGTGAAGCTTGGCCTCAAGCCAGATAGTGGAAAATATAGTGTAAGGCTCCTCCAAGAGCTACTCCATGGAAGAGAAGTAATTCCTAAACAGGAAGACCTTGTGCTAAAAAACACTCTATCTCAGCTAAACAGCTAGAGAAAGAAGTATGTATAAACATACCATACAATCAAAAAATCATAATCATGGCTACCATCCTCCTCCTTATAAACAATGTGAGCCTTCTCACCTTTGATCCCCCTCATTAGGGTTTCCATCTTCATGCAATGAATCTCCCTCCAAAATTGTGTTGTCACTTCATCAATACCACTCCTCCCTAACAGCGCTGATGGACTTGGTCAATCTTGACTGGATCTCCATGTAATGTCTCCTTCCACACATAAGGTGGCTTTATTCCAACCATCTAATTAGATCTATATTCCCACTGGGTTATCTTCATTAGTGTTTCACATCCTCCACATTAGCTCAGTTGACTTGGTCAAACTTTGACTTTGTCCACATGCATTAGGTTCTTGTTCACACATGGAGGTGTTTTTTCCAGCTTGAATATGATCCCTTTTCCAGTTAAGAGGGATTTTATTGCTACTAAAGAGATTTATGGGTCTCCCTACCCATTTTATTCCTCTACCCAAGAGAAGAACAAAATTTTAATATTCCCTTAGCTGTATGCTAAGTTAGGAATATTACAATATGACACGAGGTTGATAAGGAATCCAATATGGAATTTTTGGTAGAATTCGTTGAATCTAGAAGCTATCCAATATTGGAGATATAGATATAGACAATGATAAAAACCAATGATACACCATATTTGTTAAACTAATTAGGTTGATTATATTTCAATGCCAAGAATAGAAAACAAAACATGAAATTTAACTTATTTGATTGAATACAACATATCACAGTTAATGTGGTAGGTATACCACATTAGTTTCAGTAATAGGCCTCCTTTGATCTTAAACAGATTATGTTGGAGGACAAGTCTCAAGCAATTTACATTGAGAATGTGGTTTTTGTTGGAAAGCCTTTGAATAGGTAATGTGGTCATTTAATTGACAAGGGAAGCCATATTGAGAATTTAAGGGTCAATTGTATCACACAAGAATTTTTTTTGATCATGATTACTGGTTTCGTGAGCTAATGTTTAATCACCTGCAATCTCTGCTCCATTTAATATGGTTCTCGAACTATGTTAATTTTTGTGAGGAATCTCTTTGTACAACATTGTAATGAAAATTTCTATTTACGGAATTGAGTAGAGTGTGTGTGCGTGTTGAGTGTGTGAAAATGTTGTGTATGACCCAAAACATGGTGGAAAAACAAAATAAGTTGCACAAAGGAATTTGTATTACTATGTGCTAATAATGCATATGTTGAGTGAAGCACAGAGAGTGCAATATACCAGAATAAACTGAGGTAGAGACGTTGAAGTGTGTGTGTATAGAAAAGGATAAGGACTTGTAGAAAGACAACATACCAAAGTCACAATTTAATTATAATACTGAGTTAGGTCATTGTTTTTAGTTTGAAAATTGTATGAAAAGTAGAGCACGCAATTAAAGCAAGTAGGACTTGAATTTATAAGAGGTTGGAGCCTATTGGAAAGTTGTGTCTTGCTAATATTAATGGGTTTTATGCCTCCTATGATTTGGTTCTCTAAAACATATGATGTAATCAGAGTTGGTGCCTTGATTATCATCATAATACAAAAACAAGCTTTGGTGAATTTTTCCCGGAAGGGTTTACACGTAAATCGTTGTGTCAAATGTATGTGAATTTCATCTCTCATTTGTTGTTTGATTATATTCCATTGAAATTTTAATTTCTCAACACTAAAATAAATAAATAAATGTTAATTATTAACCACCCCCCCCCCCCTCAGTAATTCATGATTCCCAATAATTAGTATCAGAGCCTAGTTCCTTCAGGAACAACTTAACCATTAGAAGGTAAATCAATAGGGAATCATGGCCATACAAGAAATTTAGGATGCATATTCAAGTAAGATAGCATTATTTGATGGCACAAATTATGTATTCTAGAAAGTCAGGATGGAAGCCTATCTCATGTCCCTAGGTATAGATGTTTGAAGTTATGTATTAGTTGACTATATTGTTCTAGATACCCCTCCTATAGATGTTGATGGTAAAAATGTTTATTGGAACAATGAAAAGGACAATAATGTCAGTTTGTTTAGTATTAATCAATATTAACTAGTAAAATTAATGGAATGGAAGTCATTTAGGGAAGTATGGCACAAGCTTAGGAATAGTTATGAAGAAGAAGATAAATTTAAGCAAGCCATGCTTCAAGCCTTTAAAATTAGGTTTGCAAGCTTAAGAATGAGTGAAGAAGAAATATAGTAGAATATTTTCTTAGAGTTTATGAGGTAGAAAATATGATTAGAGGACTTGGAGAGGACATAAAAAATGATGTGGTTATTCAAAAGTTATTGATATTCTACCTATGATATTGAATGCTAAAATCTCGGCCATCGAAGAGAGGAAAAATTGGAAGTCTCTCATAATGTAGTAGCTACATGGAACCCTCACAACTATGAAATGAGGATAGGAAAAGAGAGGTTTGAGCCTAAGGAGGAAACACTTAAAGTGTCAAAGAATAATAATGAACACAAATATTTCCAAGGTTGTTCCAACTGTGAATCTAATCAAGAGTTGTCTCAATTTTCTAGAAAGCTATTACGAGGTTCATGTAAGTATAAGGTAAATTTACCCTTAAAATGCTTTGATTGTGGAAGAGCTAGTAATTTTTCCTCCAAGTTTCCATATAAGGAGAAGCTAGAAAATTAAAAGGATTAAAACCCCAACGATAAAGCTCAAAAATATGAGAAGAATAATTCCATCCAAAATGGGCTCTACTCCACAGAGGGCAGTTCTGCTTTAGAATAAAATAATGAATGGTCTTCGAAAGTTGAGCTTGATGAATTCCTACTCATGGAATTCAAATTTGGGTCTAAGTACAAGAACAACTCAGACCTCAAGGAAGAAGAAGGCGTAGTGGATCTTGAAGGAAACCTCATCAACACTCTTGATGAACTAAAGAAGGCCAAAAAGAAGAGAAAAATATTAACAAAGAATTTGTTGTGAGATAAGGAAGTTATGTACAACTCTGATAATGAAGATTTTTTATATCAAAAAATAAAAACTAGAAGAAGTTATTAAGAGAAAGTGTAATATCCCAAAATAGGAAAAGACAATAATACAAGAAAATAAAAACAATAATGTCGAAACATAAAAACACCATGAATAAAACCAGAAATAACTAAGCCATGTTATTAATCAGGAGGTGGAGTACAAGTACAAAAGTGCTCAAAATTAGTAACACTCAAGCCGACAGAGATGGCTAGAGTGACCCTCAAGTCCTCTCACTGAGAAGACTGCGTAACTGTTGCTCTGCTGGAGACCCTACTGCGATTCCCCTGCTGGAAATGTTGGAAATGTAACTACTAGCTGAAAAGGGGTGCATATATAAGGTTGTTATGGAGCTCAGAAAGTGTCAGGATTTGGAATCTAGACTCTATGATGAAAACCTAGAATAACCCAGAAAGGATTTCCGGATTGGCTCGCCCTGGAAAATCACCCTCCTAGGGCTTACAATGCATAACTGCTAGGTATGCAGATCTATGGAATGAATTGATAGATAAAATAGCTGCAATAACAACTAATCATCTCAATACATGAAGGGCTAACCCCTTCTCCTGATTCCCAAGTTGCAAGCTTGACTTCTAGCTCCTCCTCTCAAGTTGCAGCTACTGAACTACACAACTGCTGGAATTGATTACGTTTTCAAGAGGGCTAATGTTGTAGCTTGCTGCTAGATGATGCAAGACTACTCAAAATTGATGGAAATGATATCACCAAAGTGAGGGGATGATCCCTTGTAGGATTATAAGATAAGATACTTGGAACTTCCTTCCTCCTCTGAAACTACACGGCTAGAATGTGTAATTCATGCAGGAACTATTGCTGCACAGAGGAGTAGAATGATGGCCAGATGACAGATGTAGAAATGCTACTTTTGGAATACTGTAATGGATGCAGAAGGTGAAGGGTTGATCCCTCCACAGGTTTCCTAGCTGAAATACTGAGAACTACGTTCTTCCTCTCAAACCCTAAGGCAGGAATGCGTAATTCCTATAGTTGTAAGTGCTGGAGAGAGGGGTTGAATGTGGCACTATTTCCGGATGATGAATGGATGCTCAAGGAAACCTTTCCAGAGTAGGCACTCGAAGTCCCCCATGGATAAGAGTGGGATCTCCACTCAGAGACACCCATGTGCTAAAAAACACGGTAGACTTAGCTAAACAGCTAAAGTATGCAAAGAAATGTCGTAACGACAATACAATATCAATATCCAAAATGCCCTCTATTGTAGCTCCTAGAGATAGCCTTGAGTTGTATAAAGACCAGTGCCTAGGACATCTTAAATGTAAGGAGCATATGACTCAACTGACTGCAGTTTAAAATGTTTGGCTCTCATGCAACTATCACTCAGATGAATGGTTTTAATAAGGGTGGAACCAAAACCCCAAAGTTAAGCACAACAACTAGGAAAACTGCAGAAACTGAGTACAAACTGCAATAAGTAAATGCATCAGACAACTTTAAAACAACATTTTGTAAAGGGGGCCAACTTATAAAATGAATACACAGATATCAAGTTATATGTGAGCGATGACTATGGTAGAAGATAGATTAAGATATCAACTATAACCAGGATTATCCAAGTATAAGAATCCATATATACTGGGCTTATTCAGAGATAAGAATCCATATATCTGGGCTCGTTCAAAGATAAGAATCCATTGTAGTTAGTATCGGAAGAACGACGGAAGAGATAGAAAATGAAACAAAGTATCATGCCTGAGCCATATTTAAAGCGCTATAGATGAGTAAATATGAGTATCTGTTATGATAAATTCACATTTAAACATGGGAGCACTCACATTCCAGAGCATTAGATACAAGAAATGTAGAGAGATATGAAATGAACATTTGTATTAAAAAACATGGAGAAGAGTTACAAACTGTGAATCATCTAGAGCGGAATCCCAAATCCCAACAAAACTTCTTATTACTGAGTCCCTACAGGATCTTCAAACATCCACTATCAAAGCTCATACAAAACACATATAGAATACTCGAACTAGTGAGTCCTTTGGAAAATCTAGAACCTTTTGTTAGTGTTTTCTTCCTGTTTTTATAACCTCTGATTCCTATACGCGAGAAGATATTGTGGGAAAATATCTTCCCTGCATGCTTGTATGTTGTTTCAGGTCTAAATCAAAAAAATAAATGATGATGAGGTAAAACTTCCTCTCATCATCTTACAACACAGGCCTAAAACCGTTTCTAATTGAAATGTAACAATTGACTAAACTGAAAGTAAAAACTGCAGGAGTGAACTAAATATTTCACCCGAAATGACAAATTGAAGAGAATCATAAGGTAAAAAGGCCAAACAGGCCCAGTCATGAATGATCATTGTTGTTTGATGAGGCGGAGCCCCTGTTGCTATTGGCGAAGGCAATACCGTTAGTCATGGGAAGGACTGGCCTTCTGCGCTGGAGAATGCAGTACTGCTAGTAGTGGAAAAGCTAGCCTTCTATGCTGGAGGGTCTTATATAATGGCCAATGGTCATGATCCATTGACTAAGACTTGAAACTGACCCTTATTATCACTTTTATTTGCTTCCTTGGGCATGTAGGATTGTCATCCTCGGCCTTGAGCCACTCTGATTGGCTATGAGATAGCCTGTGTACTTAAAAAGCCGCGAAAACCTGCACAGACAACAAACCAATTAAATAAATCCTGCGATGAGGGGTAGACTACTTCAGATGGCTCAACGAGGGGTTATGGAGTGATGCACTAATGGAAGGTAAAACCATGGCAGAGGCAAAAACCAGGGGTTTAAATTAAAATATGGCGCGGAAATATGATGGGCGGTTTCATGGAAAAACGTGAGTATTTTTCGCGTGGGCGGAAGGTGGTAAGTGGTAATAAGAGAGATGAACGCGATATGGTTAGTGGGTGATGCATGTCCCTATGAAAACATCCCATTTCGCATCAGAGTTGCGTGTTGGGGAGCTGCTGTGAAATGGATGCGAAAATGAACGGGAGCCGTCAGATCTGGGCAATCCAAATCAATGGCTACAAATGAACACGATGGACATACTTGTTTGGTCAGGTGGGACTGGCATGACGTCAACAATTTTTTTGCATAGCGGGATGATCAGTCACGGGGTTATAAAATCAAGAGTGATGTGGGCCATTGGATGAGGGAGATTGACGGTCCAGATCAGAGCACGGGAGTGAAATATTGGATGAGTGATCAGGAAATTTGTGAATGTGCGATGGAGCGAGGACTACTGAATCATAATGGACATCAACGGTATAGATCAACTACGGGGGCACTTGGGGGTATGGATCAAATTCTTGGCCTATGCCTTTGTAGTAAACCTCAACCGTTGATCTAAGATCTTCCATAGTCAAACAGGTCAACTGCGGAGGCACTCAAAGTGTTAACCCATGTGCTGAAAGTGCTTCTAGGTAAAGAGGAAGACTGGCGGTGACCATTGGATCGGGCTTGATCAATGGTAGAGATAACTTGGGGAAAAGTGAGTGAGGTGAAAGGCAAAGGTGCATTGGCTATTGGATCGGGATGATCAATGTTCCAGAATGCATCGCGAAATCGCACAAGGGCATGAACGGTGTGAGGGGAGGGGTGAACCGTGATGTGGTGATGAAGCGATGACCATCTGATCAGGAGGATCGATGGTCCAGATCATATCGTGGCTTTGCATAAATGAATGGATGAGGCAGAGGAAGGTGAAGCAGCGAGATAGAGCCGATCGTTGGATCGATTGCGATCAACGGCTCAGATTATATCGGCGGGGAAAGAACATTGGTGATGAAAAATAGAGTGACAATGGAGTGGAGCGATGTATGATGTGCGATGGATGGGCGTAGCGCGATGGAGCGATGACCGTTGGATCTGAGGAGATCAACGGTCAGGATCGCGTCGCGATTTTGCACATTGGCGGAAAAAGAGTTCAGGAATGAGAACTTTGGATGAAGCGAAGTGCAATGTGTGATGGATAGGTGATGCGCGATGGATGTTGGATCTACGGAGATCAGCGGTTAGGATCTCTTCGACAAAGATGAACCTCGGCAGTGAAACAAAAGAGAAACTGAGTGGATTTGGGAACCAGCGAAGTCTGATGGCCGAAGAAGACTTAAGGAATTTTATCCGTCGGACATAGAGCGGGGTCATATGAGAAATGGGGGCTAAGGGCTTAAGCCGAAAGGCACTTAGAGGCTCGATATGTTAAAATGAGCGCTTTCAAAGCAAAAAGGTGGATTTTTAGCCCTTTCAAGGGTTTCGATAGGTGAAAAAGGGGCTTTGACAGTCCATGCAGTCCTTATTGTATTTTCTTTGCAGAATAAAGCTCCTTATCATTACACATCCCAGCTCGGTGAGGGATGTCATAACAACATTGGCTCCACTTGGGGACGATCCGTTTGTCCTCGAACGCGTTGAGAACTCCGCAGACCATCTGTTAGCCTTCTTCTTGCAAACACAGTCCCTTGATGCCTTCTCTTCTTTCTTCATGGAAATCAAAAGAACAAACATCATAATAAAAGAAATTTAATAATGTACAATATCATACAGAATACCTTTCGGCCTGAATCACTATTGGAAAAAGGGTTTTAAGAATTGCCCATTCACAGGGGCTTCGAGCAGATCACCCTGCAAATTTTCCAATCTGAAAGTGTTGTTTCCTCTTTCTTCAACAATTTTGAAAGGTCCGAACCATAGAGGATCTAACTTTCCATGTTTTCCTTTTTCCGCCCTTCTTATATCCCATCTTAGCACCAAATCTCTGACCTACATCTCTTTCTCTTTAGCATAAGCCTGTTTCCCCAGGATGTTATAATTTAGCTCAGCGTCGCGAAGCACTTGGCTGAAAAAGGCAATGGGTTGTTCATGACCTTCCTCATTTCTGTAAGCCCTCAGTCGTGGGTGCTTAACTTGAAATTAATTTCTTACTTGTCTCACCACTAGTTCTAAATCTCCCAAAACCTTCAAGCTCTGAATATTCATATTCTTTGTTGTTTGTAGACCTAGAAGCAAGGCTTCGTATTCGGCCACATTGTTCATGGCTTCATATTCCAATTTGAAGGATAATGGGACCAGTTGTCCACTAGGGGAGATAAGGAGAATCCCAGCTCCATTCCCTTCCTTTGAGTTGGCTCCATCAAAGTGCAAGGTCCAAATCCCACCTTCTTCATTACTTGAAGACTTCCCAGTCTTTACTTGACAGAAAGATGGCTCCTGCAAGTAATCTTGGTCTTCCTCAAGCATTAGACAAGAAAACTCACCCTCTTTGCTGTACACCGATGAATTTACTGAATTATCAGCTTTAGTGACCATCTTCACAAACCTTGTTTCTCGGTATAATCTCCTTTACTGGCCTCCAAACACAGGGATGGTCACATAGGTTAGGTGTAACTTTATAGATCCTCCAATTTTTGTACCCCATGATCTAGATAATAGCATCCCAAGCCGAGCTGGGATGTCAGCCACTACTATGTCCATTACCATGCTCTTAGCTGGGATTTAGGCTAGATTTACCACCAAATCCTTGATCATCCCCAAACATTTGACTCTTTTAGAATCAAAAGAGTAGAGATCTTTATATGGGTGAGTGATCTGCAGCCCCAATTTCTCCATCACCGACAGAGGTAACAAGTTATGGGACACCCTGGAATCCAGCATACAGTTGTGCAACATCAAATCATGAATTACTAAAGAGACATAGAAAGGAGGAGTTGAAGCATCTAACTCCTCAACATGAGAATCGAACATGACCATAGGCCTTTCTTCCTAGAGGTTTAAACTATCTGGGATTGGGGCTGCTCCTTGAGGAAGCATGAAAGAAGACACCTGAGACTGGTAGGCTGGATGTTTCAGTATTTCAGTCAAAGGGACGAGAACTTTTACTTTTTCTAGCTCTTTCTAAAGGCTAAACCCAGGAGGAGGCTTCTCTACGAGACTTTCCATTGGCTCCTTACTCTCGGCTGGAGGTTTCTCTTCCTTTGGGATAGGCTTGACTTTTGCAATTGAGTTGGGGACTATATTGGAAGAAGATGGAACAGAGACATTAGGATGCAAAGGTTTGGTCACAAGTTTCTTACCTTTATCTCTGATTTTCTAAACAACTGTATCCTTATGAGGCATCTCTTCTTCTTGTTCTTGTGTGTGGGTTCTCTTTCTAGAGGACCTAAGATCATATTTTCTATGAAATTGTGCTTGCATGAAGTCTACAAATTGTTTACATTTATTATCGATCTCTGGATCTTGAGCAGCACTTGTTTTTTCTTCTTCTTCTTGCAAGGAAAGCTCCACTCCTTCACCTTCTTGCAAAGAAGACTCAAATTCATCACTGTCTGAGTAAGAAATATATTGATCATCTTGCCCATCGGGAATGTCTTCAGCAGGGCCATCCATCTGCCCTTCCAGATACAGCGGGGGCTGTATGTGATCTTGCTTCTCCTTCTGCTCTCTCTGCAATATTTGAAGGGGAGGATTTCTATATTGTGAGTAAAACCATCTATTTGGAGCATCTTGGAATGGCTTGGAGGGTGAGTTCTTGGCCTCGAGCTCAAGCTTCACCAGCTTGCTCGAAAGTTTCTTGATCATTTTTCTCATCTCCTCTATTTTGTAATCTACTACCTCACTATCTTGACCAGAGGTAGATGCTTTTTATTTCCCTCTCCATCTAGCATCATGGTCTTACCTCCATTTTGATTTACCCGTAGAATCGAAGTTGGCTTCCACTTCCAATGCATCAGTCTAGGCTTCATCCAGAGTAGAAAACTTCCTTTCTCTTAAAGAGAATCCAAATTCTGACTCAAAGGCTACTACAAACACCACTTTAGCAGCAACCTGGTGAGGCTTCATTTTGGCAGGGAGACTTGTATATAATTTATTAAACCACTTGATGAATTCGGACACGTCTTCATTATGTCTCTTTCTAAGTGCATTGAATTCTGTAAGGCAGTATCCGTGGTCCTTCTTCTCTCCCCATTTCTTGGTGAAGGCATTTTCCATTTCCTCCCAGTTATTAATGGAGCAGTCCCCCAAGGTCTTAAGCCATTTTCTGGCCTCTCCATCTAGAGACTGGACAAAAAATCTCAACACCACATCTAGATGTTCAACATTGAAATTTTCTATGAAGGTGCAGAAAATTTCCAGGTGTTTCTGAGCTTTAGTATCATTTTCTCCATTGAAACAAGGTAGGATCTTTAAGTAATCCTGAGGCATGTCGTTCAGGATCTGAGGCAATGCTAGGGGGGCATATTTGTTCAGTAGGAAGCCAGGAATGGCCATCGGAGATTTTGGAGGTGGCAGGAGAGTCTGATGCATATTAGGAGGTGGTGGAAGAGAAGTATGTATGACAATGGGGATATACTGAACAATGGCTTGAGGGGTTGATTGAACTGCTGAAATATGAGAAGTGGAAACCTTTGTGACTTCTTTAACTTCTTTGGCTTCGGGAGTGGGATGCAGAAAGAAACTTGTGGTATCTACAGATTCAGCCTCATCTTTTACTTCAATATTTTCAGGGAAGGAGCTACTAGAAGTATAATCAAGGGTTGTTACAGTAGAATCAGGACCTTGATCTTGGGCTAATTGAGAGGAGGATGGAGAGTCTTATAGGGAGAATCTGGGAATATCTGTATAAGCTGATTATATTTCTCTCCAATTTCTCTTGTGCAAAATATTCTCTGGATCAGACACTGAGGGTGTTCTCAACTGGGATATATCTGACCTCAAGTGTGGATTTCGGGAAGCCAGGACTGAAAATATATTTATCTTTGAATGACAGTGGAGTCGCCAAGGTGAGGAATCTACAAATCCAAACCCTTCCTGCTCACCTATTCTGAAGGGTGGATGAATATTTGTCGAGGCCCAGGGATTTAGTTCTTTAAATTCTTTCCCTGACAATGGAAACAGAAAGATGTTGTAGCTCCTAGAGACATCCTTGAGTTGTATAAAGACCAGTGCCTAGGACATCTTAAATGCAAGGAGCATATGAATCAACTGACTGCAGTTGGAAATGTTTGGCTCTCATGCAACTATCACTCAAATGAATGGTTTTAATAAGGGTGGAACCAAAACCCCAAAGTTAAACACAACAACTAGGAAAACTGCAGAAACTGAGTACATACTGCAATAATTAAATGCATCAGATAGCTTTAAAACAACATGTTGTAAAGGGGGCCGACTTCTAAAATGAATACACATATATCAAGTTATATGTGAGCAATGACTATGGTAGAAGATAGAGTAAGATATCAACTATAACTGGGCTTATCCAAGGATAAGAATCCATATATACTAGGCTTATTCAGAGATAAGAATCCATATATCTGGGCTCGTTCAAAGATAAGAATCCATTGTAGTTAGTATCAGAAGAACGATGGAAGAGATATGAAACAAAGTATCATGCCTGAGCCATATTTAAAGTGCTATAGATGAGTAAATATGAGTATCTGTTATGATAAATTCACATTTAAGCATGGGAGCACTCGCATTCTAGAGCATTAGATACAAGAAATGTAGAGAGATACGAAATGAACATTTGCATTAAAAAACATGGAGAAGAGTTACAAACTGTGAATCATCTAGAGCGGAATCCCAAATCCCAGCAAAACTTCTTATTACTAAGTCCCTACGGGATCTTCAAACATCCACTATTAAATTTCATACAAAACACATAAAGAATACTCGAACTAGTGAGTGCTTTGGAAAATCTGGAACCTTTTGTTAGTGTTTTCTTCCTATTTTTATAACCTCTGATTCCTATACGCGAGAAGATATTGTGGGAAAATATCTTCCCCGCATGCTTGTATGCTGTTTCAGGTCTAAATCAAAAACCAAAATGATGATGAGGTAAAACTTCCTCTCATCATCTTACAACGCAGGCCTAAAACTGTTTCTAACTAAAATGTAACAATTGACTAAACTAAAAGTCAAATTGCAGGAGTGAACTAAAGATTTCACCCGAAATGACAAAGTGAAGAGAATCATAAGGTAAAAAGGCCAAACAGGCCCATTCATGAATGATCATTGTTGTGTGATGAGGTGGGGCCCCTACTGCTGCTGGCAAAGGCAATATCGTTAGTCGTGGGAAGGACTGGCCTTCTGCGCTAGACAGTGCGGTACTGTTAGTAGTGGAAAAGCTAGCCTTCTATGCTAGAGGGTCTTATAGAATGGCCAATGGTCATGATCCATTGACTAAGAATTGAAACTGACCCTTATTATCACTTTTCTTTGCTTCCTTGGGCATGGAGGATCGTCATCCTCGGCCTCGAGCCACTGTGATTGGCTATGAGACGGCATGTGTACTTAAAAGGCCATGAAAACCTACACAAACAGAAAACCAATTAAATAAATCCAATGATGAGGAGTACACTGCTTTAGATGGCTCAGTGAGGGGTTATGGAGCGATGCAGCGATGGAAGGTGAAACCATGGTGGAGATGAAAACCAGGGGTTTAAATCAAAATATGGCGTGGAAATATGATGGGCAGTTTTGTGGAAAACTGCTAGTGGTTTTCGCGTGGGCGGAAGGTGTTAAGCGGTAATAAGAGAGATGAATGCGATACGGTTAGTGGGCGATGTGTGTCCCTGCTAAAACCGTCCATTTTGCGTCAGATTTGCGTGTTCGGGAGCTGCTGTGAAATGGATGCAAAAATGAATGGGAGCCATCGGATCTGGGAAATCCAGATCAACGGCTACAAATGAACACGATGGACGTACTTATGCAGTCGGGTGGGACTAGCAATGATGTTAGTAATTTTGTCACATAGCGGGATGATCAGTTGCGGGGTTATAAAAGTGGGGGTGATGTGGGCCATTGGATGAGGGAGATTGACGGTCTAGATCAGAGCAAGGGAGTGAAATATTGGATGAGTGATCGGAAAATTTGTGAAGGCATGATGGAGCGAGGACTGTTGGATCATAATGGACATCAACGGTGGAGATCAACTGCGGGGGCACTTGGGGGCATGGATCAAATTCTTGGCCTGTGCCTCTGCAGTAAACCTCAGCCATTGAACTGAGATATTCCGTAGTGAAATAGGTCAACTGCGGAGGCACTCAAAGTGTTAACCCATGCGCTGAAAGTGCTTCCGGGTAAAGAGGAATACTGGTCGTGACCGTTGGATTGGGCTCGATCAATGGCGGAGATAACTTGGGGAAAAGTGAGCGGGGTGAAAGGAAAAGGTGCGATGGCCATTGGATCGGGATAATCAACAGTCCAGAATGCATCGCGGAATCACACAAGGGCATGAACAGTGTGAGGGGAGGGGTGAAATGCGATGTGGCGATGAAGCGATGACCGTCTGATCAGGAGGATCGACGGTCCATATCATATCGCGGCTTCGCATAAATGAATGGATGAGGCAGAGGAAAACAAAGCAGTGAGATAGTGCTGACCATTGGATTGATTGTGATCAACGGCTCAGATTATATTGGCAGGGAAAGAACATTGGCGGTGAAAAATAGAGTGACAATGGAGTGCAGCGATGTGCGATGTGTGATGGGTGCAGTGCGATGGAGCGATGACCGTTGGATCTGAGGAGATCAACGGTTAGGATTGCGTCAGGATTTCGAACATCGGTGGAAAAAGAGTTCAGGAATGAGAACTTTGGATGAAGCGAAGTGCGATGTGCAATGGATAGGTGATGCATGATGGCCGTTGGATTTGTGGAGATCAACGGTCAGGATCTCTTCGGCAAAGATGAACCTCGGCGGTGAAACAAAAGAGAAACTGAGTGGATTTGGGAACCAATGAAGTCCGATGGCCGAAGAAGACTTAAGGACTTTTATCCGTCAGACATAGAGTAGGGTCATATGATAAATGGGGGCTAAGGGCTTAAGCCGAAAGGCGCTTAGAGGCCCAATATGTTAAAATGAGCGCTTTCAAAGAAAAAAGGTGGATTTTTAGCCCTTTCAAGGGTTCCGATAGGTGAAAAAGGGGCTTTGATAGTCCATGCAGTCCTTATTGTATTTTCTTTGCAGAATAAAGCTCCTTATCATTAGACATCCTAGCTTGGCGAGGGATGTCATAACAACACCCTCTATGGTTGTCCTCATCTTCCTTTTATGGTTGTGAGCCTTATCTAGCCTTGGCCCACCTCATTAATGTGTTTTACATGTGGCCACTAGCTGATCTGAAATGACTGTATTAGTTTTGTTGTGCTAAGTGTATTTTTAGTTTAAAAACATGTTCATAAGTGCTTCATTAGTTTGCATAAGGATTGAGTAGTTTTTCCATGAATTGTAGATGATTTTTAGTGAATTGGAAGCATAAAACAAGCTTAAATAACACTTAACAACAGTTTAAAATAGAGAATAAGTTACCACAAGAAATTTACATAGTAGGCATGATGAAACAGTTCACCCCTCCTAGGCTACATCTGCTAGTCCATCTCCCAATGGCATGTCCATCTTTCATTATGATCAAAATTTTTCTATTCCATGTAGTTACATTGCTATAATGGCTATTTTATCTGCACCAATGGCTCCAGAATTCTCCAATTAGTCAAAAATGACTCTTCATCCACTTAGAATGGGCAAAAATTGAGTCTCCTACTCTTTTGCCCAGTTTCACCTAGAAAAGCTCCACCAAAAGTGGAGAAGTCCACTTAATTGGAGTTAAAATAGTAAATTCCACCACAAATGCACGCCCTCCAAATACTCTGCTGAATCTAGCTGTGAAATTAATTTTTTTGGTTGGGGTGGCCACATTCCAACCCAAAACCTGTGGTTATGCTAACATTTGGGTGGGACCCAAGGCATAAACTTCGGTCGGAACTCTGGTTGACTTTTGGGTTTGCAATAACCTTGTGGAGGGTGTTACATTTATCGTTATCCATGTGACACAACGTCAAAATGCTAGCAAAGATTGCTAGTTGGAGGTTAGTGCTAACCGTGATGTTTGGATTTTGCTGTTGCCATGTGAACTGCTCTAGGGAACCATCAGGTTGGGACCGTTTGAATACATTACAACTTAAATAAAAGCCGTGACCTATGATTGTTAAGTCAAAAAGCGTAGAGAGGTTGGAAAACTTGTCTATGTGCCAAGACAAAGGTCGCGAGGGTCGAGCCCTGCGAACCTCACCAAAATTTTATAGTGCAGTCTCACGGACACATGGTGGCCTTAGGGCCAGCCACGTGGCACCCTTTAATTGGCCCTCCAGAACCCATTCATCGAATAAAACAATGACACTTGTCAAACCCCGATTGGTTCTGAGGAAAGGAATATTCCTCAGAATATTCCCTTTTGCTGAATGTACCTCCACCCATTTTTTTACTGTGCATCCCAGTCAAACCTAGTCAAACTGTCACAATTTACCTGTTTGGAATTTCGATCAGAACGTGATATCTCCCTCACACGAAATTGTTTTTTCGAATCGTTTACGGCGCCATAATCAGGAAGACGATATCTACGCAAAAATAATGGTTTCAACCCAATCATGTAACTTTGAATTTTGAGCAAAATTTATGAACTCCTGATCACTCCTCCCCATTGGGAAGCTTTTGGACCCCAAAAGAATTGATTACCTATTCAGTAGATGAGGGTACATCTCCCTCACCTTTCCAACCTCCATCCATTTTTCCTTGATTGGTTTAGTGCCTTTGAGCCCAACTCGAAGGTAGTCAACACTTCCACTCTTGGATGCTCTTATCCTCCTGTAAATAATTGTATCTTCTTTGAGCTCATCCAAAAATTCTGGTGAGAAATCTTCAATAGAAGGTAGCTGAACATCACTTCCTTGATCATTGATCAAAGGTGGCTCATACAAGTGTAAGTTTTCAACATTAAAAATTGAATACATTTTCATATAAGAGGGTAAGTCAAGTTGGAATGCATTGTTACCATCTTGTTTTATGATCTTCAATGGACCATAGTGAATGGGTTTGAGATTTTTACCTTTCCCTTGCATCCTTTCTTTGCTAATGTGAAACCATACCTCATATCCGTTTTGAAAATTGTGAGCAACCTGATGTTTGTCATGCCTCTCTTTGTATTTTCTTTGAATTTTCTCAAGTTGTTCTTGAACTTGTTGATGTATAATCTAAATTTTCTCAATGAAATTTTGAGCCTTATCAATTTCATTATGGCCATCAATTGCAACATCCTTCCCAAAGATGAAGTGTAATGGATATTTTGGCAAATACCCAAAGCATACTTCAAAAGGTGAGGTTTGTGTAGAAGAGTGCTTTGCCCGGTTGTAAGCGTGTTGAATATAATGCAGTTGTTCATCCCATAACTTAGGATGTTTGCTGAAATATCCTCTCAATAGATGCATAATGGTTCTATTCACCACCTCGGTTTGTCCATCTATTTTTGGATGAAAAGCGGTACTCTTTTTCAACTTAGTGTCCATCATACTTCATAGATTTGACCAAAAATTCCCAATGAACCTGGAATCCCTGTCACTAACAATAGAAGTTGGCAATCCAAAATGAACCCAAACATGTTGAAAATAAAGTTCAACAGTTTTTTTAGTAGTAATCATTTTCTTACATGGCATAAGTATACACATTTTACTGAATCTATCCACAACTACATAAAGATAATCATGTTTTTTTCTTGACATAGGTATACCTCCAACAAATTCCATGGAGACACTCTCCCATGGCCTTGATGTTACTGGTAATGGTGTGTACAATCTAAGCTTCTTATTACCAGGCTTACTTGTTGCACACATAGAACAAACTCTTATAAAACACAACACTTTGTCTGTCATGCGAGGCCAATAGCAATACCTCTATAGATGCACCACTGTTTTTCTTACCCCAAAGTTTCTGGAAATAAGAGATGAATGAGATTCTCTCATGACACTTAGCCTTTCTCCTTTTGGAATACAAAGCTTGCCCAAATGAAACAACAAATTGTTATACATGTGATAATATTTTTCTTCAACATGATTCCCTTCACTCAAACTAGCATGCACACCTTGAAAATCAATATCAAGTGCATATTGTTCTATGTAACTCTCATGTACAACATAATCACTTTTGAGTAAAGTAGAAGCACTAATGATTGGCCTTGAAAGCATATCATCAACTTGATTGAAAATACCTTTCTTGTACCTTATAATCAAGTGAAATTGTTGAGGATATCCCATCCACCTGAAATGTCTTGATTGCTGCAATTTTGTTTGTGATTGCAAGTACTGTAATGGTTGGTGATCGGTATGTACAATAGTCTCTTTACCCATCAAGTAGTATTTCCACTTCTTGACACTTTGTACCAATGGATATAGTTCCTTACCATATGTAGGATAATTTGTCACAACACCATTAAATGTTTCAGAATGAAAAGAGATAGGCTTACCATATTGCAAAAGGACTGCACCCATGGCATAATCACTAGCATCAGTTTGTATCTCGAATGGCTATCTCAAATTTGGTAAGTCAAGGGCTGGAGCTGAACTAATCTTGTCTTCTAAAGTTTTGAAAGCTTGTTGTTGTTTGCCTTCTTGTTGGCTTTAGGGGTCCTGACCCAGTTCAAAGTTAAGGTTTTCCAACAAACCCCTATACTACTTGCCCTTTCGGCAATGACCTACTTTCGCAGGACAAGGCCTCACCTAAAGTAGTATGGGTGGGTGTTGGAACCAGGTTTCCACACCCTAGGAGAGAGTAGCTAATTAAGGCAGATCTCATTGAGTTCTATTAGGTTTTCACAGAAACAAACCTATTGTTATCGCCCAAAAATTTTCAAAACATTATTGGTTAACTCTGGTTTTTATCATGATTTCAAAATAGGTTTAGAAGTCATTTTAGGATTTGGTTAAGGGTACGTTAGATTTTCACAAGTTCAAAGGTCATCATTAAATACAAATAAAGTATTTTAAAGGTCCATTCATGGTCAGATACTCATATTTTCCATTTAGGAGTCATTCCATAAGGTTTCGGGTCAAAACTATGCAATTAGCCAAGAGTCCACGTTTTTGTAGCGTCGTTAGTTCAAAAAAGTTGATTTGCGCTATGAAAGCGCTAATAGTTTCATAGCGCAAACTGGGAAAAATACACTGTGGGTGCTACGAAAGCACGTTTTCTTAACTGTCTTGTCAATTGAGCTGAAATTTGTCAGAATCCATTGGGAAATGATAGGTTAGTGGTATGATGAGTCAGTTAGTGATGAGATTCAATGTACTTACCCATCCTACAGTCATCATTGTCATGATAGGGTATGAATGAGGCATCATTCAGTTATGAGATGACATTCCAAATTAAAAATATTGCCTAATTTGGTCATTCTCATTTCATTTGCCTCCATTTGAGTGTCTGAGTTCTGAAGTAGTCAAGCCAAAAATTTGGTTGTTCTATACAAGGTTATCTTCATCCTAATCAAGTGAGGCTGTTTCATATATTCAAGTGAAGCTGACAGGTTTTTCTGAGAAGCATGGCAGAGGAAAAGAAAGTCCACAGAGGGGGACACTACTTAAGATATGAGCCTGGAAATATGAAGGCCATAATTGAAGACCAAATAGTGATGGAGGCATTCAGCAGAGTAGGTTGTCTCCAATTTTGTGAAAAGCTTCAGGGTTGCCACACACAGGTGTCTAAAGAATTTTCTTTGCACTTCAATGTAACAACTAACAAGGTTGGGATGCTAAATGTGCCAATTACACCAGAGATTATTTCTTCTGTAATAGAAATACCAAGGGGGCAAGAAACTTGGTTCAAAGGTTTTAAATTTTTCATGGAGCCATGCAAGGAATTCATGAAACTTGATTATGCAGATATGGACCTCAATAATGCAATACCTAGAAGTTGCATTAAAGACACCTATGCAAAGATGTTGTTTAACATTCAGAGATACTTTGCATGTGCAGGTAGTTACCATAAGGTCTACACATATCATTTCAAGATGCTTCTGCATTTCACTGGTAAGATCTCACTCGATTTTCCCTTTTATCTGCATACGAGTCTTGCCAAAATGGTTGATAAAGTACAAGCCAAATCTGATGGTTGTGAAACATCTTTATTTCATCATGGTTTGATGAAGTTATTGATTTTGAATGAGATTTAGAAGATAGGCAGGGATTGGTCTTCCTTTTTTTTTATGAATGGTTTTGAGTTGGAAACCCTAACCCTAGCTAGAAACCCTAAAACTAAAGGAACTCCTTCACCACCAGTAGCAGAGTCTAGTCAGTCTGTGGTTGCAAAACTGAAACCATGGAAACAAGTTGAGAAAAGGACAGAGTAGACACAAGTTCTTATTTCACCAACTCCATCACCAACAAAACAGAGGTCAAAGAATGTCAAAGAGGAAAAACAGAAAAATGATGTCAACAAGCAGGAAAGCACAAGAGTGACAAGAAGCCAAGCAATGGCATCAAAAGGAAATACAATTGTTTCATTCTCAGAGGATATCCCAGTAATTAAGGGAAATTTAGATGACATCGTGCATGCTATTGACATAGAGGAGACACCCATTGTGCAAGATGACTTCATTGGAGTAGATGAACAAAAACAGAGAAAGGTTAAGTCTGCAAAGAAGCTTGAATTTGAGGGTGAAAATGAAACCTTTATCTTTCAAGCAAGGAAACCTTTAACTAGGCATGCTAATAAAATCAAGGAAGGCAGCAAGGAAGTCTAACAACCTATTGAAATAGCTAAATTCCCTGAAGAAGTGGTTGACCTCTCATCACCAACAGTAGAGTATGCAGCCAGTAGAACAATGAAGGGAAAAGAAGAAATGACAGAGTGTCAACATCTTGAGGAGAAATTGAGATTAGCAAACCAAGAAATTTCTATAATGATAAAGAGGGCTAGGAAGCATAGTATTGAAAAATCATAATTCAAAAGAATGAAGGAATTATCGGAGGGTCAAATTGGTTCTATTTCTGAAACCCCAAGCAGTGCAGAACAATTTTTCACATGGATAGTTCCAGCCATCAAGGAAGCTAAATTTGTCAGAGTAATCAATACTCACTTGAGAGACAGTAATAAGAGACTTAGAGATCAAGTAGAGGACTTGGAGCAGCAATTGAAATTGACTAAGGATGAGTTAAAGAACAAAGGTGCAGAATGACAATCATTAAAAAGTCAAAAGCTAAATCAAGTGAAAATTAAGAAGGAACCTCATGAAAACTATGTTTTTCAGTTCATGTGACTTTTTGATTTGATGAAACTAGTGTTATTTTAATTTCTGGTACATTTTTTGTTTTCATTTTCAAAAAATTTGGAAAAAACTTCTCACTCAGCAGTTTCATAGCGCAAACGGTGTAAAAAGAGTGAAAAGCACTATGAAACTGTTGTATCAGCTTTTTTCACTCTTTCTCATAAATTTTTGAAGGGAAAAAGTGTGAATTATGACCTAAAGTTGCTGGGGAGGATGTAATAAATGTTATTGAAGATAATCCTCGAGGAAAGAAATCAAAAATTTGGAGAAAAAGGGGTGAAGGAGTTGCGCTACGAAAAGGGCTACGAAACTGTGCTGTTTTCGTAGGACATTTTATTTCATCTCATTCTGAACAGTTTGATGATGGTTTTGGACAATTGGTGTTAGTATGAATCTTAATTCCAAGTGTATGAAAAATACCACTTTATTTGTGTATAACAAAAACCCTAACAACAAATATGTTTGTCAATATCTTCAGATATGTAGTTAGGTGATAAAGATAAATGCTGTAAAAATCTAGATCTATGCATTAGAAGACATTAAACAATAGAAAAAACAAGATTTACTCTATGCATCCAATAGACAAGACAAGAATATGTTGAATGAATTTTTGTATTAGGGGCACCTGAGAGGAAAACACAGGAGAGTGTTCCAAGTTCTCCTCAATGGGATGGGTTCTTGTAAGTCCTCATCACTTCAGATCTAAAATTCCTCTCTCTTGATGGTGTAGAAAACCCAGACAAAAATGGTAGTAGAATATGACTATGATGGTGGATCAACATTCAGACCATAAGTATAGATCTAGAGTGATATTTAGGCAACAAAAGGTGATAAATGAATGGGAAAACCCTTCTATTTATAAAAAAATATTGAGTTACTCTAGATATTGGTGCATAGTTAAAATATTATTAACCAAAACAAGATCCAACTTTTATTGAATATTTTATTATATTTGTTGGAGGGAAAAGAAATTTGACTTGGGTCAAATCCCTTTATTTGTAAATAATAAATAAAGAAATGATTTATTTATCATTTTAAGGATGTGGTTGAGTAAAAATTAAATAAATAATGATTGATTTAATTATTTAAGGGTGATTTAGTCATATTTAACAAAGAATATTATTTAAATAAGGTTTAAATAACTATTATTTAGGAAATAATTAGATAAATAATGATTTATCTAATTAATTTCCTTGTTTTGGGTTAAATATAACCAGGAATATTAATCAAACTATTGTTTAATTAATTATTCCTTGAGGAAAATCAAACAAATATAGATTTATTCAATATTTCCTCATGGGGTTTCCTGTTTATACCATAAACAACTTAATAAAGGTGGTTTACTACGTTATTTTTTATAGTGAATGCGATTTTACTTAGGGTAAACTTGGTCTTACATGGTGCACTTGGGTCCGTCTAATAACAATGGGTTAGATGACCAAAAAATGGTGTAACAGATTTTGCCCCCAGCGTGCGAGCGTTAGGAGCTAATCGTATGACCGAAGTATGTTGTAAGAACTCAATAACTAGACGTCAAAGGGGAAGTCAAAGAGAGAGGAGTATAAGGTAGACCAAAGTGATGAAATAACTAGACCCTGAGGAGGTGAGACTTACAGGTGCGACAAGTCTCTTTGATGAGTGAGTACCTATGCTATAGGCAGCGGGGGAGGCATACCTATGCTCGTCGAGGAAAATTACAAACAATGAGGCATTCAAAAAGCCACGGGATGAAATTATATAGTATATGTTGGCATAAACATGAGCCATATAAATAACATGATAACGAATCCCACATACATATTGTGCCTGGGATAACAACCGGGACTTGTACAATAATATCTGAGTACATGAGATATAAATACAACCTAGATGCCCCTGTAAATAGGAAAGGGCTCTGAAAATCTGACTGATATATGCAATCAAGAAGGCACTGCAAGCGGATGAGGCCAGCATCATCAAATATATGGAGCTGCATCGAAGGCTGAAATGAAGAAGTCATCCAGGTATGTGGGGGGCTACCTGTAGGGCCACCCCCTCATGAGGGCTGGGACATCTCACACACACCCGAGAATCACCGATATCAGCTGTCGCATCACTGAACCATCAAGTATATGGATCTTGATCATGCTGAAAGGAGATGGAGCTGAGAAAAAATCATGTCAAAGGGAAATAAGGAGTCCCTTTGCCTGATCTGGGGCACCGAACAAGAGTGGAATTTGGATCCAAGGTACACTGCCCTGTAGACCTGTCTTCTGGAATGAATGAGCTGATGTCGATAGAAGGAGGTCCACCATAGGTGAGGCAATAAGGGATCCTCAACTAAGGCATGAGAGAAAATAGCAGAGTGACTGACAAACTGACACCAATGATGATGATGAAATGGAGGAGAATGAGTAGAAAACAAACGACTTCCCTTGTTAGAGCATAAAGGGCATGGATGACTTGGCAGCGACTGACACAACATCATGAGGGATAGGGGACAGTGGGAGTGAAGGCCATAATGTGCGACACAAGAGAGGGCTCAAGCAATGAAGGATGGAGGAATATAGCGAGATGCAAAGGGACTCGGGATAGACTCCATGAATGCAATGATGATTCAACTCGGATGCTCTAAACAAGGGTGACTTGATGGTGCTGCCACGCATAAAAGGTCTAATGGAAACCATAAAAAAATGAGTACAAGATGGTAACTCAGGATGAAAGTCAACACGAGCGTGGAAAAGTATGGGGGCAAAGTGGTGCCCCCAGTACGAGTGTTGCAAGAGAAGAAATTAGATTTTGAGGAGGGGTGAAGTGACACTTCTTGGAAAAATGTGTCCCGATGAAGTATCAAATCACTAAAAAGCATGAGCTGGCTACCTAAAGAAAATAAAACATGCATTTCTGGAAGGAAATGCTAAGGGTAATATTTCTTCAGATAGAGTGCATTGCGAGGATTGGGAAGGGGATGGATTTCGAAGTCCTCTAATAGATATGCCCCCTTACCTAAATCATTACTGATGATGTAAGGTCCTAGCCATAATGAGTCAAACTTCCCATGACAAAGGACATCATGGGCCTGGTCATACACTAGAACAAGATCACCTTCGTGAAAAGTACGAGGTTAGACTTTTCGGTCATATTGAGCTTTGGTGTGTTTCTTAGCCGCCTCAATGGTTTGCAATGCAACACGATGGTCTTCGGAAGCATGCTCAAGCATGATAAGTTGATGTTCTAAAGGTTGGGTGTCAGGAAGAAGTTCGACGGCTAGATGAAGGGAAGGGATTTAACACTCGATCGGTAAGACTGCCTCCTCTCCAAAAAAAAGGTGGAAAGGAGTAAACCTGGTGGCGGTTTTAACAGAATTTCTATAGGCCCACAAAGCAGGGAAGAGCATAAGGTGCTAGTTGGTTTTTTGATTATCCACCGTCCATTGAAGCATGGTTTTAAGAATTTTATTGACTGCTTGAACTTGGCCATTACCTTGGGGGTAATAAGAGGAGGAATATTGGTGCTCAAAGCCCAACAGTGAGGATATTTCATGCCATATATCATCTTCAAAATGTCGGCCATGGTCGGAGACCAATTTTTTCAGAACTATGAATCGAGTGATCACATGGTTAAAGAAAAAGAGGGCTGCGGTAGTTGCCGTGTTGTTAAAAGTTGACATGGCCTCAGCCCATTTATTGAAATAGTCAACTGCCACAATGATATACTTATGGTTACCATTTGATGACGGTAAACACTCCATAAATTCTATGGCCCACTTACAGAAGGGACCAGCGGAGATGACAGGATGGAGGGAAGCCGGAGGGGCTCGTGCCTTAGGGGAAAAATGTTGGCAATTGGGGCAGTGTTTTACTGCCTCAATGCAATCACCAAAGAGAGAAGGCCAAAAGTACCTAGCACACATGATTTTCTAGGTAGTGGCCAAATCGGACAGGTGGCCACCACAAGCGCTGCTATGACAGGCATTGAGGACTTGCTCTGCTTCAGTGTGCATGAGACAACGACGAAGGACAGAATCTACACTGCGACAATAAAGGTTGTCACCGATAAGAAGGTAGCAGAGGGCCTAGTGTCGGATATGTCGTCGAGCATCACAGTCGAGATGGAGGGCAAACTTTTAGGTTCGCAAATAAGTGAGGATGTCCCCATACCAAGGGTCATCGGTGGTAATGGAAAATAAATGTTCATTGGGGAAATTATCATTAAATGGCAGATCTTGCATACCTGTAGGTAGTTCAAAAATGAGTTCAACGAGGGCTAAACCTCTCTTACTTTTTGGTGTGACAAATTCAAGATCAAATTCCTAGAGGATCATGATCCAATGGGCATACTTCCCACTGATGATTCGACAACTTAATAGGAAGGCTATACAGTTGGAATTAGTCATGACCTTGGTGGAACACATGAGGATGTAATGACGAAGTTTCTAGACCAAGAACACGACAGCCAGTGCTGATTTATCTTCATGTGAGTAGGATACAGGAGGTCCTACCAAGTTCTTACTGACATAATAGATAACATGTTCAATTCCATTGTCATCTTCCTAAATGAGGACTCCAGCGACTGAGTGGGTGGAAGCAAAGATATATAGGATGAAATCCCTATCAAAGTCAGGTGGGCGAATCAAGGGAGTGGACGTGAGAACATGTTTCAGGGCATTGAAAGACTCTTGAGCATAGGTATCCCAAAAAAAGGGATATTAGAGCGAAGGAGTCTAAGGAACCCATGCACAGTGGTGGCATAGTCAGGTATGAACCGGTGAAGGAAATTAGTTTTTCCTTGGAGGCTTTGTAACTGGCATAAAGTACGAGGGATAGTAAGCTCAAGAATGGCTTGAACTTTCAATGGGTCAAGCGTGATACCATCTTTAGACACAATGAAGCCTAGAAGATGACCAACAGGTACACAAAAGACACACTTCAGTAGGTTGAGGTGGATGTTATACTTGCGACATTGGAGAAACATGGTACGCAGGTCGTGGAGGTGTTGTGCCCAATGTTTAGAACACGCAGTAAGGTCGTATAAATAAGAAAGGATAATATGAGCTAGGTCATGGAAACAGTAAGACATAGCCTGCTGAAAAGTGGCTCCTACGTTTTTAAGGCCAAACGACATGACTCGATAGGCAAAGGTCCCCCACGAACTAATGAACGCGGTTTTAAGTTTATCAGCACGACAAATAAAAATTTGGTTGTACCTAGAGAAACCATCCATAAAATATAGAACCTTGTGCCCTGCACACTCATTAATGATTTGGTCAATGAATGGTGTGGGGAAGTTGTCTTTAGGACAAGCTTTGTTTAGATCGTGAAAGTCAGTGCATACATGGATGGTGCTTGTTTCTTGAGAACAATAACCGGATTGGACACCCAAGTGGTGTATTCAATGGGACAGATAAAACGAGCCTGCTTGAGCTTATCGATTTCGGTTTTTACAACTTCTTGTGTGGAAGGATTAATGAGTCTCATCTTTTGACGGATATGATTGACATCAGGCCATGTATCAACATGTTGTTTGATAATGGCAGGATTAATTCTAGGCATTTATGAATAGGACCAGGCGAAAATAACGCAGAATTATTTGAATAGCTTGGTGTAAGCCTCAACCTCTTCCGGGGTGCAATGGGTGCTCAAGGTGATATTTTATTCTATCCCTGGTTTGTCAGAAATGTCAATTTTAATGGTAGGAGAGATATTGGCCATATTTCCTTCTTCAAAAGCATCAGGTGTAGGAATGGGATTTATAAACCAATCAACTTCATTAGGAATGAAGTCTTTAGTTTGCACATCATATTGGTCATGGGACTACTACGAGAGGAAATACGCACGGTGGTGCATATCATCCCATGGAAAGTGAGGATCAGTCAGCACTTCCATAATTTCTTCATCGGAGTGAAATATGGGGTGATTGGAGGAAGGGAGACCACCTGTCGTGGTGGAGCTACCTGAATCATCATCATGTGAAGAGAGGCTCACATGCGCAACGTCATGGGGGATGACTGAAGAGTAAGCAGATAAAGGATCTACCTATGTTGAGCCCAGGGTGATTGCTGAAGGGAGGTCAAGCGGATCATCAGGGGAAGTCTCCATGGGGGCTTCCATCGAGGGTCTTATGGGTGATGATAGGTAGAAAATGGTGGCCGAAGGCTCCATCATGTTAATATCGGGAGGAGGGATGTCAATGAGAGTAGACGGGTCCTCTGGTTCTACCGAAGTAGAACTTGTGAATAAGGAAAGGGTTCACTTGTTACGCTCAGCCTTGAATTAGTGAAAGGATTCCAAAGAGGAGCGATGCTCTTCGAGGCGAGGACAGAGGTGAGTGTAGTGGCCATGGAAATCACATAAAGCACAAGGGTGATTTGTGTGCAATGATTTGAGTTTCGGGATTGAATCAGGTATAGTGACATAAACCTCAGGGATGTCAGATTCTGGAAACATCTCATTAACCATGGGCTTAAGGTGGGGCAACTCTAAACAAGTATGGGTGGCATGCCCGAAAACATCACACAAAGCGCACTGGATAGTTCGCATTGGCGGTCGAGGAGGGGCAAGGTTTTTCGGGGTAGTCCTGTCTCTGGTTGCTTTGTTGGCTTTGCCCCTATTACTCGAAGTTGTCGCAACAGGAGGAGGTTCTTGCTGAGGTGGTTGAGGCACTGTAGCCACGGGAGAAGTCATAGGGACCGGTTGAACTGGGGTCAAAGCAAGATATGGTTTGGGATGAGCAGGTGGGGGAGCGGCTGGGGAATCAAGGTACCAGACGGGAATCCCTAGGGTCAAGCTAGGTAGAGAGAGGGTGGCCGTAATAGGTACTGTGTAGACTCTGGGAGGGGGGGCTAGGAATGGTATCTGACTGGAGGGTAATGACCAGGCGAGATGGCTCCAAGATGGTTAAGGCCTAGAGGAACCATTCCAGGAGGATAAAGAGGCTCATGAGTATCAGCTGAAGGTGAAGGGCCATGAGGAAAAGGTCCATAAGGCTGATCAGATCTCATCATGAGAATCTGGTAATTGGAGGTACCAAATGGAAGAGGTTGAGTGGCCGCCTGACCTTCAGGTGGTTGGGTAGCCACGAATCCTTGCTGAGGGAAAGGATTAGTAAGCACAGCTGGTTGACTAGGTGCAGGACTGGGAGGAACGAAAGGAATGGCTTGCTGTCATCTCAAAGTTGCTTGAGACTCCCATAGCTTCTGCATCTGTGGAAAAAGAGGACAATCATGCGTGTAATGACCATAAACACCACAACAAGAATAGGGCTTATTTGTACAAATAGGCCTATCCTGCTTGGGCTGAGTGCCCTGTTGCTGGTTTGTAGTGTTAGGAGCGTTACCTTGGTTAGGTCTAGGATTACCAAGGGCATTTTGATTTTGAGTGCCTTTCCTCTTCTTTTTTGAGGGAGGAGGATTAGTCGCAACCTGCTGTGCATACACCTGCCCCTGAGGGGGTGATGGTTGCTGTTGTGGGGGTTCAGAAGGCAAGGGAGGAGGAGGTGCTAATGCTGGAGGAGCTGGAGCACCAGGCTGTGGATACAAATAATAATGAGGTTGGGTAACAATGTGGTAAATAGGAGGTTGGGTAAAAAGAGGAAGTATGCCATATCCTGGATACGTGCTACTGGGAGGGGGAAAAGTGCAGGAGGTGTTGGCCCCACCCTGAGGAAAGCCATAGCCCATGGGAGGTTGAGCATATGGATTAGAGAGAGCTCCAACGATATCGTCAGCGGCATGAGATGCCCCCAGTGTGTTGGCACCACCGAGCCTGGGAAGATCAGGTAGAATGGTATAAACATAACCTGATTGAGCATAGATTAGGTCATATTTTAATGCAATTTGGAGAGCGACTTCTTCGGTTTGAGGAAAGTGCGATGCGACATCTTTTCCGATAGGTGGAAAAAGAGATCTAAGGAACCAATCCATGTAGACACGGTCTTCGAAAGTAGGAGCTCGACATAGGCTCTTTCTTCTCTACCATTCCTGGACATGATCAAAAAGGTGGGTCGCAGACGATTGATGGAAAGAATTCAAGAGTTCAGTACCAGTGTCATAACGAAGGGGAAGCTAGAAGTAAGACAAAAAATCCCGGGCAAGAGTCGCAAAGGTGGTATGAGAGGAAGGGGCCTGATCAACATACCACTTAGAAGCTTCACCTGTAAGCGTACATTGGAACAACCGAAGACGAACAGAGTCATCGATAATGGAGTTAGAGGAACACCACATGTGGAAATATTGAATATGATTTGAAGGATCTTCTCCAGCAAGGCCTTCTCCAACAACTCGGGTAGTGTCCATTGCGGTCCCACTAGTGGTATTCCCAGCATGAGGGCCGGGGTTAACACCAGCATTAGGTCCTGCACCAGACATGGTGAAGGTGACAGGGGGAGAACCGACAGCGGAATGAGAAGGAGAACCCAATGGAATAGAAGAAGAGTCAGAGTGCAGACTCAGTGGAGGACTAACTCGAATCCTACGCAGAGGAGTAAGTCTTCCTACCGGAAATTGAGGATGAAGGACAAGAAGTCTCCAGGATAAACACCTTGGTGGTGCAATGATGATGACACAAACATGGCACAAAGGAAAAAGAGACCAACAAGGGCAAGGAGGTGCAGGATCAACTGATTACAATGTCGAAACAAGGGCAGAGAGGTGCAGGATCAAATGATTTCAATGTTTTAGAGTCTTTGCTTGGTGGTGTTAACCAAGCCCTTTTTCGCTTAGGGTGTCTATGTAAAGTATGTAAATTTTAATTTTTAAACCCAGAAGTTTGTAGAGAAAAATAAAAAGTGTGTTGTATAGCTGCAAATAAACCTACAAATGACAGCATATGAGCCTGCAAAAATAGAAAATAAACAGCTAATAGTGCAATAAATCTAAACCCAAGGAGGTGGGCCTCTCAAAAAATAGTCTATAGGTGAGAAAAAAAATAATCAAAACACAATAAAAAACCAAATAGATCTAAGGTCAGGAGGGACAGGGATCTAAAGGACTAAATCTGATGGAAAGTGATGCAGAAACAACAATAGATCAAAGGAAAAATTGCTGTAAAAAGAGGTGGCGAAAGGCTATCTCCAGGAGGGAAATGGAGTGAACCCTAGAGGAAAACCCAAAAAAAGCTAAATGAGGTGATTTGGATGGATAACAAGCCGATCTGAAGTGGATCTTAAGGTGAGGTATCAAATCTGAAAAAATGGTTGAAGACTCTGTAATTTCAGACGATCTGCAACAGCAAAAACTCTTCCACAAGAAGTGGAGGGTACTGAAGCCCTAGGGGGCTAGGTTCCCACTTAGTTGAGACAAACAGAAAAAGTGCAGGTCCAAAACGGGCAGAAACAGAGGTCAGAAAACCCTGAATAGAGGCTCAAACAAACCCAGAAAAATTTCAGAAAAATTCCCGCAAAAAGTCCAGGTCGCAGTTTTTGACCTATTTTCAGCAGAGGTCACAGATTCTGGGCTAAAAAGCATGTCTTGAGGGTCCAGGTCGTAGGTTTGGGGCCAAAAAGTGTGACCTACACTTCCAGCACTCTCGGCAGTAGATTTCAGAAAAAAAGTGTCGTCTCGGCTGTGGCTGATGTCTGTCACCTGCGTAATAGGTCCGAAAACATGCGGAAGTTAGAATTTTGTATCGTTTTAGGGTTTTATAGATTAAAAAAAACATGAAGAAAAGAAAAAAAAGGGGCTGAAGAGAAATCCTAGGGTTTGAAGTAGCTAGATATGCAAGGATCAGAAAAACGACAGTGGTCGTAATTGTAAACCTGTGTGGAGTCGCCAGTTGTTAGTATGAATCTTAATTCCAAGCGTACGAAAAAAGACCACTTTAGTTGTGCATAACAATAGCCCTAAAAACAAAGATAGTTGTCAATATCTTCAGATCTGTAGTTAGGTGATCAAGATAAATGCTGCAAAAATATAAATCTATGCATTAGAAGACATTAAAAAGTAGAAAAAACAAGATTTACTCCATGCATCCAATAGACAAGACAAGAATATGTTGAATGAATTTTTGTATTAGGGGCACCTAGGAGGAAAACACATGAGGGTGTTCCTAGTTATCCTCAATGGGATGGGTTCTTGTAAGTCCTCAGCACTTTAGATCTAAAATTCCTCTCTCTTGATGGTGTAGAAAACCCAGACAAAAATGGTAGAAGAATATGACTATGATGGTGGATCAATAGTCAGACCAAAAGTATAGATCCAGAGTGATCTTTAGGCAACAAAAGGTGATAAATGAATGGGAAAACCCTTCTATTTATAACAAAATATTGAGTTAGTCTAGATATTGGCGAATAATTAAAATATTATTAACCAAATCAAGATCCAACTTTGATGGAATATTTTATTATATTTGTTGGAGGGAAAAGGAATTTGACTTGGGTCAAATCCCTTTATTTGTAAATAATAAAAAAATTAATGATTTATTTATCATTTTAAGGATGTGGTTGAGTAATAATTAAACAAATAATGATTTATTTAACTATTTAAGGGTGATTTAGTCATATTTAACAAATAATATTATTTAAATAAGGTTTAAATAACTATTCTTTAGGAAATAATAAGATAAATAATTATTTATCTAATTAATTTCGTTGCTTTGGGTTAAATATAACCAAGAATATTAATCAAGTTGCTGTTTAATTAATTATTCCTTAAGGAAAATGAAAAAAATATAGATTTATTTAATATTTCCTCATGGGGTTTCATGTTGAGACCATAAACAGCTTAATAAAGGTGGTTTACTACGTTATTTTTCATAGTGAATGTGATTCTACTTAGGGTAAAAAATTTTTTACATGGTGCACTTGGGTCCATCTAATAACAATGGGTTAGATGACCAAAAAATGGTGTAACAACTGGGACTTAGGGAGGTTTTTGGGCAGGTGTTACTTCAGTTTTGAACAACAAAAAACCTGGAAGTGATGGGTTCATGATGGTCAGAGTGTCTCAAGAAAACAAAGGATCCTATGCCTAGAAAACATGGGACAGTTTCCTACTTTGATGGAGATCAGTGTTATGGTCATAAAGTGTTGAAGCTTATCATCTGGATTCGACCATATGTAAATACACTTTGAAAATGATGTAATATAGTTTAGATAAGGTTTTTATGAGTAGAGATAAGGAGTTTGAATCCTATTTGTTATAGGACTGTTTATTAGATTTGCAGTTGTCTTTTTGTAATAATTACCTTGTCATATTGTTAGGAAAGGTGTCAAGTGTCAGGAGTTCGATGTATCTAGCTCAAGATAAGGTTATATTATGTTGTAAATGATATATAAAACATCAAGAAGTCTAATATGCTAAAACTTGGACATTTTTAGCAAGAGACTGTGTTTACTGTAAGTGACTGGTTTTTAGCTTAATAGAGAGATTTCTACTTAGCCAACTTGAGATTCAGAAATATTTCTAGTGTGTTTTTGTTCTACTTTGCATCTTTTTACTATCCTATGGTAGTGGTGTTTGTCTATGTTACTCAAAATTCATCTATGATTCTTTGAATTCGTATATAGGCAAACTGACTGTGTGTTTTACAGTTTCACATGTGTATCTCTTAACTAGAACTATGATATGACTCAATTTCCATGCTAAGTGGATTGTTTGGTTTTACTGAGACTATTTTGACTCCATAAGCCCAATGTGCACTTGCTGATGTGATTTGAAAACAATATCTATCATTTATCTACTTAATACCCCACATAGAGTTAGCCATCTATATTTCTATCAAAAATCATTAACCCTTGAGAGAGCCCTCTCAAGTTGAGGAGGCTAAGCCTCAATCAAAAGATTGGTTTGAAATAGTTACATGAGATTGATTTGATTAGCAACCTATCAGGTCTAATTTTGTGATAAAACCTATTATCGAGCCTTTAATAATATAATCAAAATATATCCATAAACAAAGCTACTATTATTAATAGATCTAATCAACACATTCGCATCCACTTCCGTATCAGCAATTATCGCCACAAAACATTACAATTGTAGTTAATTCATATATCGCAGACACAATCGGAACTTATTCAAATAACATAGAGGCACTTTAGTAATAAACAAAACCAGTTCAAATAGCATAAAGATACTTAAATAGATTCCACATTCATTAATATCAAAAAACTAAATTACAAACCCAAGTCAATTACTTCTTACTTTCTATGCCCAACTATCTATCTATTTATATCATCATAGAATTTTCTATCCTATGGTTTGCAAACCATGGTTTGCAGACTCTAGGTCTATGCTTTGACCCGCACCAAATCCCCTGCGCAAGGCCAATTACTACAAAATTATATCAAAATCACGACTTAGGGAACCCTGTTCCAATAGGCCCCCAACACAATCTTGTGACTCATCTCGAGTCACAGTGGCCATGGGTTTTTCATCTTCGCCTGAAGCTTCTTGATTGCATTAACCAGAGGGGGAAACACTCCTTCTCTCTACAGGGCAGTGTTCTCTGCAATGTCCACCAACTTCTACGAAGTTGGGCCTTCAGTGGCAGCAATGACACTTTCTAAGGTTTGATTCAGCTGTTTGACTGCAACATCCATGTCCTGAGATATCTTGAGGGCTTCATTGGCCCACGGCTTGAGGTGGTCACTCAAAACTTTCTTCTTATGGCAGAGCTCTTCTGAGTCATCTCTGAGCACATGGCTAGCTCGTAGATGTGCCAGGCGTTGACCTGGGATCAGAGTGGTCATTGTAGCTTCCAGATGCTCAAACTCTTCTTCCTTTTGGCACAGTTCTTGAGTAAATTTGCGTAGGAGAGGGGCACGTTGCACCTTAGACCATAGCTACATAACTGTCTCAAGAAGTTATACACCCTGAGCGATCTGAGTTGTAATGTTATTCGTGGCTTCTATGACCAGCACAGCTCTCTGGGTTCGTACCTCAGGCAGAGTTTCCGGCTACAATTTGGCCTGCAATGCAGCAATTTTCTGCTCCATCTCGGTCTTGACATTCTGGATCTCGGTCCCAGAAGCCTTTAGGGCTGCAACGAGTCCCTCAATCTTGGCCTGGGGGCTGGCAGAGGTCGAGATGTCTTTAGTTACATCTGCGCATAGTCTATTGATCAGATGTTCCAACTCGGTGTGCTACGCGGTAGTAAGGATGCACGCAACCTGAGCTTGGGATGCCTCGGTGATTTTTTCAACTATTATCTGCTCAGATGTACTGAGCTACTGCTGCACCCAGTGATCTCTGTGTTGGATTTCCTCAAAGAGGAATGTATGGAGGACCTGCAGTGGTTTGTGTGGAAGCCGAGCCAAATCCAGATGTACTTCTACATAGGCCTAGACTTGCACACATAAGGCAAGTGGACTCAGGGTGAGTGATGCGCCTAGAAGGGGGAAGAGGTGACTCTCAGTCGTGAAGATCAAATCAGTGCTGGTTGATGGAGGCAGCCTCTTTTGAATCATGCTCGTTTGCAAGGTATCAGCCTTGATCTGCAGAGCTTGGAGCTCAGAATGTAATGCGGTGACCGTGGCCTTCTACTGCTCTTCCAAAGCAAGCCATCTATCTTCTGAGGCGAGGGTAATTGCATCTGCGATTTGCTCCAAGTCTTCCTCTGTCAAGGTAACTTCAGTATCCCTACAAGGCCTTGTAGCCCACTGCTTTGCTTCGTTGGCCCTTGAGAGGTTTGACTGTCCATTTCGTGCCACGCGGGGAATCAAAACCCTATGCATCAAAACCCTCTGTGTCCATGTCCTGTTACAATTCTTGCTCCACACCCTTTTCTACGTCCTTTGTCCTGGTGGAGTCTTCCAGGCCACTTCCTTCTACATTCTTGGTGGTATCAGGCGGATTGGTCTTCCGGGATATGCTTGTACTAGATGTGTTAGTCACACCTGATTTGAATCCCAATCTCTAGTGTGGTGGCCAAGTGTCAATGAGCTGGTCGATTTCCTCATCGATGACCATGTAAGGCAGCGATACCCAAGTTGGATCCTTATGGCCCCGAATCTGCACATTATGCATCATGACCTAAAACACTGTGATTCTCTTGTATTTTTCATAGACTGTCAGTGAAAATCGTGGCAGGGAGTGAATGGTTGCTACAAGTGCACTCTGAAATAGGACCCAAAAGAATTTGTTATCCTTAATGCGTTGCTCATCCTTTGAATCCCACAAATTTGTGTATCGCCCCCCCTCGCACATCTCTAGTTTGATCTTAGGGAGGACCAAGTCTTCAGGGCCTTCCCGTGTGACCAACACAATTAGGAGCAGCAGCGAAGAGTAGCAGAATCCCTTTCCATGATACTAAGCCTCGCGCACGTTCTCCAAAAATTCATTGGAAAGGAATTGTGACCAGTTGAATCAGACCCCCTTTTCATAGTGGCCAGCCAACTGAATTACATATGTGGGGACAGTTGTGGCCTAACACCTGTGCATCATCTTACAAGCCAACAGTAGGGTACCCATGTGCACTCTCGGGTCGACAATGGAATTTATCAGGAATCCCCTACTATTTCGCTCAACATGGTAGTCTTCTCGCACCTTGTCGGTGATCTGTTGCTCATGCTTCTTATTGACGTGCTCCATGCAATTCGTCTCCTCCATGGGGAGACCAGTAATGCGTTGAATTAGGGAGGCATCGATGGGAATGCGGTCCTGGATCCACAAGCTACCGTCATGGATCAGGGCTAGCAGTTGTTGTGCAACTCAGTCAATTATACTGTATCGGCCAAAGTGAGGTATCCGTAGCAAGTTTAGTAAACCAGATTTTTCTAGCTCGTGTGCCCACAGCATTGGTACGACCCTTAGCACATCGGCCTCCAGTACTATTTTGAGGTACAACTCAGGTGCCAATTCTGGGAAGACCTCCAGGTTGGCAAGGTCGTGCTCGTCGAACTTAATTGAGGCAAGCTTGCCATGCGCTTCTCCAATTATGGGGCCTTCACCTGGAATCAGTGGAATTTGCAGATAGGCACGCATACCTTCGAGGTTCTTAGGGGTGCACACTAAGGGCCTGTGAGGCTGAACATAGGGCGGCAACCAAGTGATGGTTCAACAATCTGAGCCTCTTCCTGAGCAGACATAGGTCGCATCGCCGGGTTAGGTAAGCATGCTTGGGGCACCATTCTGGGGGATTTCAGATTCTTAGGGGAGGTGCATGGCTTCCCTCCAACCCATTTTGTGACCCTCCCATGCCCTTGCTCCTGGCCTTTCTCATTACTCTTGTTTTTCTCCACCTGCTGCCCCTTGGTTGGTGTGGACAAAACCTCTTCAACTTCAGGGGTGACATAGAATACTTCATCAGTAGAGGACACGGTCTACGACGATTAAACAAGATTGGTCATGGTCATTCTCGCTCAGAAGACAAACTTGGGATTGCTACTATCAGATGGGGTAGCACACCCAGACATTAACAGAGCACAATAGTTACGGAAATTTTCAAGACACAAGATTTTCAGAATGCATGGAACCCACCTTTTATCTACCCTCCTACTTTTATAGCTTTGGATAGTAACCAACATTTGGATGAGGCTTATCTAAAACTTACCATCAAGAAAATGGTAAAAAATATTTGGAAATCGCGTGATTAATTACCGACTTCCCGCTCCTTCTAACAGTAATTTTTTTTTTTAACCTAGTTTTACTGTTCCAACGGCTAGTTTTTGCAGCTGCAGATTACCCCTGCACTCCCAGTGCACCTCCCTGGCTTCCAGACCTGTGATCTTCCCCTACGCTCCCAGCGCACCTCCCCCAGATTCCTAACCTATGGGTGACCCATGCGCGTATAACAAGCCTGCCTGTGTTTTTCCTCTTGCCTGCGTGTATTCCTCCCAATACAGCTACTCTAGCCATATAGTCATTTGATCCGGTGTGGTTTGAGCCGACTGCCATTAACATATCCTAGTACAATGTCAATGCATAATGTAGCTAACCAGACAGCTCCTCCGTCAGTGATTTCCTTTACCATATAGGGGCCTGGCCAATGCTCATGGAACTTCCCTTGGTGTTTCGCAAAGTGGCTATCGTATAGCAGGATCAATTCTCCTTCCTAAAAGATCTTTCACCGAATATGTCTATCATGTCATGTTTTTTTCCGGGCCTTCTAAACTTGCTGATGAAAGCTAGCAATAAATTGATCTTCCTCCAAGGCAACTAGCTATGCTAAGAGTTCCTCCATGATATCAGGATCAACCATGTTCGTAAAGGCTACGACACACAGGCTAGGAACAATATATTCCATGGGAATAATGGCCTCGTTTCCATAAACCTTCTGAAACAATGTTTTCCCAGTCAATTTCCTACATGTGGTTTGATAGGCCCAAAGGACCGATGGGATGCGCATGTCCCAATTGCTTCGATCAACATTACAGATCTTGGTTAGTGCCTATTCTAGGATTTTATTAAAAGCTTCTACCGTTCCATTTTCTTGCGGGTGATATGGGGTAATTTTTGCATGGTGGATTCAAAATTCTTCAGTCAAAGCTTGTATTGTTTCATTAACAAAATGCATACCTCTATCGCTCAACAAGATCTTTGGACAACCAAACATGGTTAGAATATGTTCAAAAATAAAGGGCGCAGTGGTGTCTACAGTACAATCCTTCACATCTTGCCCTTTTGCCCATCTAGTTACATAATCAGTTGCAGTGATGTTGTAGCGGGCACCTGTCTTCTTCCCTGGTGGGTTGATGGGCCCAACGAAGTCTATGGCCCATTTGTCAAATGCTTGCAGGGCCATCTATGGTTGCAAGGGCATTTCGTCCCTATGCGGTGGTCTTATTGTCCTCAACAGTCATAAGAGTCACTATGTAGTGTGGGCGACCATAGCCCAACTCTTAAGATCTTCTGCACCATTGTTTTCCTTGCGTAGTGACCTCCTCCTACGCCTCTGTGGGCTTTTTCTAATATGGCTTGTCTTTCATGCTCTAGAACATATCTTCGCAGTACCTCATTAGCTCCCAGCTTATATAAGTGGCTCACTATGATGGTAATGTCCGTTTCTCGGGTTACCAACCCTTTTTTCTATTGTACTGAATATTATGCAGTTGCCATCCCCGTAGTTAAGAAGTGAATGATATCGGTGAAGTGTGCATCAACCACTTTAATAGAAAATAGTTGTGCATCAGGAAATCCTTCCTCTAGGTTGGTTAGTTCTTCACCACTCTCGATTCAGGACAAGTGGTCTGGCCCAACATTTAGTTTCCCTGGCTTCACAATGATCTTAGAATCATATTCTTGAAATAGCAGGAGCCATCGGAAAATCTTCCCCCCCCAACACAGGCTTATTCACTAGGTACTTCAAAGTTGAATGATTCGTGAACATCTTGAAGTGCCCTCCCAATAGATAATGTTGGTATTTCTGCAGGTCATATACCATGGCCAGCCCCTCGCGCTCAGTACTGGAGTAGTTACGCTCCACACTAGAGAGTTTTCTACTAGCAAATGCAACCGGGTGGTCAATGTCCCCTTCCCCGAGCTGCGTAAGGATAGCTCCCAGGGTGACCCCTGAAGCATCTACATGGACATGGAAAACCTTGTCCCAATCAGTAAATATGAGGATAGGTGCAGAGAACATCTTTTCCTTGAGTAGCTCAAAGCTCTTCTGACACTCTGTGTCCCAAAAACCGAAATGTCCTTCTTTAGCAACTTCTCCATGGGTGTCGTGATCAGTGCGTACCCTTGCATGAACTTCTTGTAGTAGCCTATGTGCCCGAGGATGGAATGCAAATAATTCTCGGTTGTAGGGACTGCCAGGTTGATGATAACTTCTACCTTGGCAGGGTCAGCCATCAGTCCCTGCTGACAGACTATGTGGCCTAACATGATCCTGAAAGGTACACAGAATATGCACTTCTTAATATTTAGGGAAATATGGTGCTTTTTACAGGTGTCCAACATCATGCGCAGGTTCAAGACGTGCTTCTTTACCAACCTGAATATTGTCCAATCATCAAAGTATACCTCCAAGAACTTATGGATGAACTCCCTAAATACTGCGACCACTACCTGTAAAAATATGGCAAGGGCATTCTTGAGCCCAAACTGCATGATGGTGTACTGAAAGGACCCCCATTCAGTGGCAAACATATTTTTGTTGCGATCTTCAGGTGTGATCCTGATCTGATGGTAGCTCGAAAACCCGTCAGTGAACGAGTATGCTTCCTGCCCTCCCACACTATCGAGAATTTCGTCAGAGAATGGAATAGGGAAGGTATCATGTATGCAGGCATCATTCAGTTTGCACAGGTCAACATAGATTCTTATTTCTCCTTTAGTATTTTTCTCCTAGACCACCGTAGGGCTTACCCAATCGGATTGTTCTACCGGTTCGATGATACCTACAGTTATCATTTTTTAAATTTCTTCCCTGACTTTCTAGTTATACTTGGGGTTCAATCGGTAATTTTTCTGCTTAGTAGGGTGCACATCTGGTTTTAAAGTGATGCGCATGATCCCCAGGTCCCTTGTAATACCCTTGAGTTTTGAGAATTACATAGGAAACAGGTCCTGGTACTCGGTGAGAAGCTCCACAAATTTCCCAACGATATCATCGTCCCAGTAGTCCCCAATCTTAGCTAGCTTAGGTTGTTCTTTTGTTCCAATTTTGACTTCCCTTAGCTTAAGAGCCTTGGTCACATCAACAGTCTACAGTGGGGGTCCAACAATTGCGTGTTCACCCTCCGATTCTGGGATAGTGATATTTCGCGGGTCTACGTCACATTCCTCCATTGATAGATTTCGACAGTTAACAATATCCTGCATCTGTGTATCCCAAGTTGGTGCCCCGTACTCCACACGAGGGCGTTATTCCTCAAATACTAGGGCATCTATATCCTACAGGGCTTCATTTAATGCCTCGGTTCCACCTACCAACCTGAACGTCCCCACAAAATTGTCCTTCATGGTCTCCCAGTGGCGGGTACATTGATGTAGCTCTGCATCCAGATACCATGCAGTGGGGATTGGCCCCAAGGCATGAATGACCAGGTGGACCCATTCATCCTTGGTCCTTTCACACCATGCCTCCATCCATGCGGCCATGTGCTTGCATAGGTATCCTCAGCCAAGTAAACTCCCCATGCATAGGTGAACAAGAGGTTCAAATTATAGGATTATCATCTCGTGACATTCCTCCCAATCCTGGAATGTCCCCTTATGATTTTCCCACCACCGTGCAGGGGTCGCGTGCATGACTAGGTTAAGTTCCCACATTCTTCGCTCCCTTGGGACTTCTACTTCAAATGTCCTCAGAAAATCCCTAATACTACCATAACCATCAAAGTAAGGCAACCAGAAGCTCTTCGTGATCCTAAGAAATCATAGCGCAGATACATCATGTAACCAATTCTAGCAATTTTTAATCTCCCTGTCGGAGTGAGAGAGGCATTCACTGTCTTTCTCCCAACAAAGCACACCATCAGCTGTAGGATTAATCCAATCCTCATCCTAAGTTGTTAGTCTATAGATATGATCCACATCTTCTTCTTCGTGCACAGGTTCTGTATACCACTCTCATACCCTCACTCTAAAAAACCATGCTCCTTTTCCTCAAGTTGATAATGACTCCCATGTATACACCCCAATCAAGTCCCAGGAGTGCAGGATAAGGGTCCGCATCTTCCAAAATCTGAATTACCTCAAAATCCGTGTGTACCTTAACCCCTGCTATATCTACCATAATCTTTGACAGTCTACCCAATGGTATGATCTTATGTTGGTTGGCCATGCATAGCTATATAGTAGACCATTCCAGCTTAGGTTCTCCCATCCTCTGCCAAGTTTGTTTGGGCAGGACATTTGCATCGGATCCCACATCCAAGATGACCTGATCCATTTCATTATCGCCAATCTGCGCCGTTAGCCGCATTTCCCGACCAATGTGTTTCTTATGCTTGTATAGTTTGTGAACATCTTTAACTTATGTGGGAGGGTCAGTTCTATTTGCGCATCTGTCTGTCAGTGCTTGAAGATTTTCTACCGCCTTCTGGTTACGTAGTAGCTTCATACATGCCTGGAGGAATGGTTTAACTTCATCGTCCACTCTTAGGTTTGTTGGAGCTTTGGAAGTACATGCCTCGTCCTTGGTAAAGTCTTTGCGAGCTTCAATGAAGGATTATTTCTCCTTCTGTAGGTAAAAGCTTTCCTGTTTGATAGAAAATTTTCGGATAAGGGGCCCAGCCATAGATATCTCCTCATATCCTCCAGTATTCATGCCACTATGCGTTATGACATTAATACTAGGTCCCTCATCACGCAGTTCTTCCTTAACCCTTTGCACATTCTGCGTTGGTGTCTTTTGTTTTTCCTGTATTTTTTCAATCAATACTGGATAATATTTGATCACATGATCCTATTGTCTACAATATCGGCAAGATTTTCGGGCAGGGTTCGGACACTCCCTTGCGAAATGCCCTATTTATCCACAGTTATAATAGATTAATTGCCCTCTTCCCCGACCTGTGCTTCCACCTCTTCCCCCTTCCCTGCCTCTAGATGGGGAGCCTCCTCTGCCCGAGGGAGATAGTGGTGAATAAGGGTCAGCCTGTACCCTATACAGGTTTCCTCGGTCTATCATTAAGTCATATTTCCAACAGTTATGTTCGTCATGTCCCACAGATGACCAAACTGGGCACCATTGTTGCTTCAACACTGGAACATAAGCACCAAGACGAGGGTAGCGGTTGGTATCATGTAGTCCAGTTATGTGACAGTCAATGCACCATAACATTGGACCGCTTTGTCCCGCAGCCTCTTTAGGATGCAATGGACTAGGCTCCCCAGCCTGCATGTAGTTCACCAGCAGAGGGCACTGATCCTTGGTGTGGCCTGACACCATGCATCTTATGCACCATACATCTAGGCTAGCTTCTTTTCCTCGCTCTTTCCATAAATTCTAGATTTCGAGCTGCATTGCCTCCAGCTGTCCCTGGATCTGCTGTACCCCAAACTGAGCATCGTCTCTTGTCGCAGCTTCTAGATTCATAGCAATCTCCAAGCCTTTCTCTTGTGTCTCAATCACTTTTTAACCCACAGGTCCGCGTAGGTGAGGTAATAGCATGGAAATGAACCATTCCTTATTCTATCTATCATCATACTAAAATTCCCCATCCCTGATAACCTTCTTCAACTGCTGACCAAACTCCCATACTAACTCAGTGGGTCCTTTTCTAAATTATTTCAAGTCAACCACTAGCTGAGCATAGGACTTAGGCTTCCAAAACTATTGTTTTAAAGCATTCTTAATCTATTGAATAGATGGATCTGCATGTCGGCCTATGTACCCCATGTACCAATATGGGACCTTCCTTTAAAGTTGAGGGATAGATGCGCCCTCTTTACAACATCTCCAACCACATTCTTCACAGTCCATATTGATTCCGCTACGAACCAATATTGGTCCATATCTTCGTCTCCTACACCCTTGAAGGTGGGAAAATTCATCTGTGTGGCCATATCTTCTTCCAGGGGTGGCAGTGTTGTGGGGGAGTTATTTCCCTTATGCTGACTCAAAGGTGGTGTAGCCAGACGACTAGTTCCTGCATGCACAGACAACTCTCTTAATGGGCTGTAGATGGATCTATCCCCTTCTCGGTTGGCTCGGTAGTACTTACCACTTCGTCTGGTACTCTCACTCTGATCAAAGGTCATTCATTCGGTGTGGCTGCACAAAATTCCCTTTTCACATAGTAATATTTAATTACTAACGAAAACGTTCACAGGAACCTACCTCAAAATCGTTTGAAGGACCTCTTCTCCGCCTCAGAGTAGGATACAAACTGATTGACTACGAATTCCATTACAAATCCTCCTAGCACAATATCTACCCAATGATTTACCATGTGGGTGATTGTGTTGTCATCCTTCTCCAACTGTTGAATCAATTCTAGAGTCCACTACGTAACCTAATCGTCTTTCCAACACGTCTGTAATTCTACTAGCCTTGCTAGCCACTCCTGGAGCTCGTGCACAAAAGTTACAAAGAAAATTTCATATACTTTAGTGAAAATATATTTGTTCTTCCACTTCTCAGCTGTTATCTTCGTGCTGCGATTCTCCTTTACAGAAAATTCCTGAATCCATCTTTCGAACCAGTCTTCGAGCTCCAATTTCTTAGGTCTCCAACGACCTTGTGGCATTACCCGATCTCTCTCTCAAAATTCTCCCTGTCACAAAAACGAAACCATTTGTTGGATTCAGGTGTCCTAACCTAGGTTTAGAGTTAAGGTTTTCCAACAAACCCCTATACTACTGGCCCTTTCGGCAATAACCTACTTTCGCAAGCCAAGGTCTCACCCGAATTAGTATGGGTGGGTGTTGGAACTAGGTTTCCACACCCTAGGAGAGAGTAGGTAATTAAGGCAGATCTCATTGAGTTCTATCAGGTTCGAACAGAAACAAGCCTATTATCGAACCTTTAACAGTATAATCAACGTGTATCCATAAAAAAAGCTACTATTACTAATAGATTTGATCAACACATTCGCATCCACATGTGCATCAGGAATTATCACCACAGAAAATTACAATTGCAACTAATTCATATATCGCAAACACAATCACAGCTTATTCGAATATAACAGAGGCACTTCAGTAATAAACACAACCAGTTCAGACAGCATAAAGATGCTTCAACAGATTTTGCATTCATTAATATCCAAAAACCCAATTACAAACCCAAGTCACAGCCCGCGAACAAAGCCAGCGGGGTCCGCACACAGCAGGACTAAGGATCTCCTCGCACACAGACAGCTAGAGTCCTTACCCAAATCAGATCTCAATAGTTCGTACATATCATCAATCTTACTTCTTACTTTCTATACCCAACTATCTATCTATTTATATCATCGTAGCCTTTGCTATCCTATGGTCCGCAAATCGTGGTTTGTGGACTCTAGGTCTACCCTTTGAACCATTACAAAACATTGGGGTCTTTGACCCACCTGAAAGCCCTTATGCAATACCAATTACTACAAAATTATATGAAAAACATGGCTTAGGGAACCTCGATCCAACAGGCCCCCAACACAATATTGTGACTCATCCCGAGTCACAACGGCCATGGGGTTTGTATATTTTCTTGAAGCTGCTTGATTTAGTCAACCAAAGGGGGCAAAAATTCTTTGCTCTACACGGTATCGTTCTATGAAATGTCCACCAAATTTATGAAGTTGGGCCTTCAGTGGCAGCATTGACACTTTCCAAGGTTTGATTCATCTATTTGACTGCAAAATCCACGTCTTGAGATAGCTTGAGGGATTCATTGGCCCACGGCTTGAGGTGGTCACTCAGAACTTTATTCTTATGGCAGAGCTCTTCCGAGTCCGTACCGAGCGCATGAATCACGCGGAACGTGCCGGCCACATTAGCTAGGATCGGGAGGTGAGTCCGTGTGACTTCTGGTTGCTCGAACTCTTCTTTCGCAGCACCGAGTTCTTGAGAATGGGGTCGATGAGAGAGGGTCTGTTGTACCTTATACATAGCTGTAACGTTAAAAAAGTTACAACGCCGCCCGGCGATACGGATTGTAATGGTATTCGTGACCACGTGACCGATTTAAATCTGCGGGGCTCATACTGTAGGCGGGGTTTCGTGCCAATTTAGCTTACTGTGACAATATACTACTCCATATTGGTCTTAACATTCTGGATCTCGGTCCTAGAAGCCTTCAAGGCTACGAGAAGTCCCTCAATATTGGCTTGGGAGGTGGCACAGATTGGGATGTCTTCAGTTGCATCTACGCATAATCTATTGATCAGATGTTCCAACTCGGTCTGCTGCATAGCGAAAAGGATGCACGTAGCCTACGCCTGGGATGCCTCGGTGGTTTTTTCAACTATGTATTTCTAGCTATATAGAGATGCTGCTGAACCCATTGATCTCTGTGTTGGATTTCCTCAAAGAGGGATGTATGGAGGACCTACAGAAGTTCGTGTGGAAGCCAGACCAAATCCATATGTACTTCTGCGTAGGCCTAGACTTGTGCACATAAGGCAGGCAGACTTAGAGCAAGTGCTGCACCTGGCAAGGGACAGAGGCGACTCTCAGTAGTGATGATCAACTCAGTGTTGGTTGCCAGAGGCAGCCTCACTTGAGTCACACTCATTTGCAAGGTATTGGCCATAAGCTGCAGAGCTTGGAGCTCAGACTATAATGTGGTGACCGCGGCCTTCTACTACTCTTCCAAAGGAAGCCATCTGTCTTCTGAGGCGAGGGTGACTACATTTTTTATTTTCTCTAAGTCATCCTTTGTCAAGGTACCTTCAATCTCCCTACCGAGCCTCATAGCCTACCACTTTGTTCGCTGGACCTTGAGAGGTTCGTCTGTCCATTTCATGCCATGTAGGGAATCACCACCCTACGGATCCAAAACCTCTGTGTCCATGTGTCAATTTGAGAACATGTTCTATGCCATTTCAGATCAGGGCAAAAAATACTGAAGCAAATAGAAAAGATAAATCAATCGATGGAAGGCAAGCAAACTAATAAGAAGATGATGGTGTTACAATGATCAGCAGGATGCTTCAACTAGCAAAGTCTCCAATAGGTCATTCAGCCAAGCGTGTCACACACAACCTCAAGACAACCCAGACATCGAATACTTGACAAAGACATAGCACCAACAACGTAGCTCCATCGCCATCAAGAGAGAAGAAAATTTTCCACACACTGTGTGTATGATGAACTCCAAGTCTCTCCAATATATAGGCTTCTTTTGGGGTGTGTGACATGTCCTTTAGGACATTTAAGTCTATATTATATTCTAGGCTGACTTAACACATAAGTGAAATAAATTCAAAGTACATGTTCTACTCATCTGATCGAGATGATCTTTAGATCAATCTTACACCTCTCCAAAAGAGGAATCCAATAAAAATATTGGGATCGTCATCTGAGTAGCACAACCTGTAGTTTGGACATAGTGGTCCAAATTTAACACTCCCTCTCAACTAGGGAGAACTCCGTCCACTAGTGCAATCCAAACACCCTGCGTCATCCTATCGTAACTTGCTTCACTGGATTTTTATTTCAGAACAGAAGTGGGTCAGTCACCATGACATCATTCTTGGCTGACAGATTTAGCCCAGAGGTCTGAAACTTCTAGAGGACTCAAAAAGAGTCTCATATCAACAAAAAAAAAATTTCACTGACCTGAAGTTAGTTGGAGGTCAGAAACCTCTCTAAACTTGATCCTAGATCAAGTGATTGGACACGTGCAATCCTAGACATAGAGAGTACGACAATATCTAATGCATCCATTGGTCTTTCTATGGTCTCTATTCTCATTTCCCACCTCATTGGCCAAATGAGAGGTACTTCCCATGAGTCTAAAACTCCATGGGTAGGATGCATATGGGGCACAGATCAAAGAGAGGTAAACCAACTCAATATCATCACGGTGGGGCGGAAGCACACTAACTAGATTCAGAAAGCCTAGCCCTATGGTTGCTTATAGCACAAAAGTTATCCCCAAAACCCCCTTGGAGCTCCCAGAGCTCATCGTCCAACAGGACCCTCCAAATAGGGTCGTTCCATGATTCCAAAATTCTCACGAAAGGTTAGGAACATGACCTTCCCCAAGGGAATTGTGAGAATATCTGCGACCTGCTCATTATTTCCTATATGATAAAGCCTTATGGTGCCCAGCTGTACCATATCTCAGATAAAGTGGTACCAACCATCAACATGCTTGGATCAATCGTGGAATCCGGGATTCTATGACAAATGAATCACCCTCTAGTTATCAAAAAGGATAACGGTGGCATCTAGCACATGCTCGAACAACTCATTGAAGATATTTTGCACCCAAGTGACTTCACAATAGGCCATACATGTTGCAATGTATTTAGCCTCAACATTGCTCAAGGCTACAAAATTTTGTTTCCTGCCTGAAGCAGATCTACAGGTCAAGCAGCATCCATATGTGCTCTTGCGATCCACCACATTGCCAACCCAATCGGCATCAATATATCCAAGGAGTTTCATAATCCTGGCAGTGTATCTCAACCCATGGTCTATCATGCCATAGAGATATCTCAAGAGTTTCTTGGCACCAACCCAATGAATGTTATGATCAACCATGTGTTGACTCAAAGTGTTCACTGCACAACATACGTCTGGACGGTGTTCACTAAAAACATCAGGGCCCCTACGAGTTGACGATAATTAGTAGGATTAGCTCACATAGACCCAACAACACTGCCACTCAACTTCTTAAAGTTGAGCTTCGCCAGTGTCGATACAGACTTACAGTCTGTTAGCCCCCCTATGAAGTTCTTGACAAGCAAGCTGGGGGCTAGAATTGTTCTGGAGCCTCCAAGGAATTCCTTTCCCCCTGAAAATTCATCCTCCTTGGAGTCTTTCTGTACCGTGCCTAAAATGTAATTCCTCTGCTGATCCATTTCTCAAAAAAGGCCCATTATTGCCCTTTATACCTCTGCAAGGTACCTCCTTCCCCTTCTCCCTTTGTCAAACCCCCCTTTAATTCCCCCATTACCCCTCTAAGCCCTCTCTAAATCCTGTTTTTGCCCCTGTTTTGGCCTTTCCTACCCTTTATTTCCCTATCGTTCCTCCCCTTGGGCCTAAAAAACGCTTTAAAATGTGCAAAAACCATACCATAAGGCCTGAGCCCCTTTAACCATTAGCCCCGCACTCCTTTTCTTCCCATAAGACCTGGCGCTGGAACCCAGAGCTAAACCCTCCAGGCGCTTACCCCCTTCAACCTTGCTCTGCGCGAAATTTCGTTTAAAACCTTTGTTAACGCGCATTTTCAGTTTTAATACGTTTTGATTGACCAACAGATCTCCGCCGTCCGATCGAAAGCTGGATCTAACGGCGCGGAGAGCGCCCGAAATGGCGGTCCCCACCCCGTCCTCGTGCACCGTCCCAAATCAGCCGGTATTCTCCGCACCACCCTTCGTGAGTTGGCGGTTTTCCTCGGAGGCCCGGCGATCCCATTCAGCAATGGCCACACGTCTTTGGTACGGCAGCAAAACCGGTTTCATTTCGCATGTTAACGTTCGATCGATGGTCGGCTAGCGGAATCCACGTGGACCGTCCGATCCTGGCCCCTCCATCCAATGGCTGCCATCACCTGAAGCTGCGCACCATTTAATCACGTTCATCGTACCCGCGGGCCCGCCTTCCGACATTCCCCGCCGTTGATCTATCAGCGATCAACGGTCCAGATCCGTTCGTCCATGGTTGACCTTTTCCGTCGCCCCGGGACCTCCGCGTCGTCCCGTCCCGCCACGTCAGCGCCACGTGTTCCATCCGTACTTCTCCTCAGTCCATTACATAAAACCGGTTTATTTTACGTGTTTTTCATGCATTTTTCATTCTGCAATGTCCGCCCACCCTACCTGAACCGTTTTTCACCATTTTTCTGCGTGTTCGTCCACCATGTCACTGATCGCACACCCATTTCTCCCATCTACATCACCCACCACCTCCATCATTCATATCCATGGTTCTCTTCACAGTCTTCGTGCTTTTGCAGGGATATTCGAAAGAAATGGCCGCCATGATCGCTCAGTTTCCCGTGCAGCGGCTGAGAGGTGCAGGAAGGCTTTGTACTTCGGTACATTTAATGAAGAATGCCTGTAAAGGTGAAGACTGGTCGTTTATTCAAAAAACAGGGTTCGAGATCGGTGGAAATCTTTCAGCGCCATTAAAAGCCCGAGCTACCAATGTCAGAGGAAAAATGAGAAGGCAGAGTCATTCAATACGAGCAAAAGAGATTAGGGCATGTTAATGAAGATCTGGGGCCCTAAATCAGTGTGTTCAAAGGCAAAGCAGTAGATTTCAGACCCCGAGGATCGATCAAAGGATCCTGAGCGCAGGCAAAAGGTAATATCAGGGTTTTCATCAGCAGAATGTTTCTCTTTATCAAAGTACAGGATGCCCATACCACTTTTATTATACACATTGTCCCTGAAAGAATTTCCGCCCTAACTACAGTCTGAAAAACAGTCAGGCATTTATGAGACAGACCTTCCTAGCAGTTTATCTTATTTCCGATTCAAATCACCGGAGTACAACAAGCCAAAATGTCAAGATCAAATCTGGAGCAGATCATTCTCTTACAAGGAATGTGACAGAGATTAAACATACAGCATGTCAAGCAGAATGGGCTTCGGCCCTGCATTCATTGTTGTGTTTAAAAGATACATTTAATTCTCACCTACCTTCTCAGTCGATCTTAGGTTCATCCTCTGCTATAAAGCACAACAGGAAAGGTTGTAATGGTTGTTGATGAGATATTAGTGAAACACAAGTATTGTTTCCTCTTGAGACAATTTCTCTATGTATATTGTAAGAGAGGCTGAAATTTGACGTATTCAGACTGAATGTTCAAGCTATGGGCTATGATGTACCTGATTGGTGTTGTTTTTAATATGACAAGCATATTTCTTTGGATCCTGATCTAAAGCGGCTTGTGATGTTTTCTTTTCTCTGTATTTGTGATTGACTTGCTTTCATTTCATCATGTTTCTACTGGTAGGCAACAGAAGTATAATGTAAGATTCACCCTTGATAGGTGCCTTATGTTTCCTGCTCTCCCTACCTTAATGTTTTCTGCTTATATGTGTATCTGAATGTTGATTTCAATGGATTTAACCAGTGTAGTGGATAAAATCGCCTGCTCTCTAATGTATGAATTGATGGAGTTTATGTTCATATGTTCTTGTTAGGATTTAGTTGAATGTGTTGAGAATCCTGAAGGTCTGGACCCTGGTCTCTGTCTTTCTAGGAGCTTTCATCCCAATTAAACCTTTCCAAGATCCCCTGTTTCACCTCTAATTCTGTCCAAGCAAGCGTGGAGTTAAATGACCTCTAGTCTGATCTATAGACAGAGTTGGTTGGTTCTATTCCTCTCATTTTCTACCCTTAATGTTCCATTCCAACTATCATCTCCAAGATCCAGATGATTTAGATGACTAGCCCAACTGAAAGCTTGCACATTGATTACCAGTAAATCCTTTCTTGACTCCATAGCCCAATGGCTTTGATGTTCTCTGAGTTATCTATCTCTGCCTAAGCTTCTTTCTTGCTCATCCTTGTCTTATATTGGCCCTTCTTTCCTGACTCCCTCCAACCAAACACAAACAATCGAACAAACAACCTCGAGCCTATAACTAGCCTAAAATCTTATACCTTGAGCCTCAAAGACATACCCTTTGACTCCATAGAGAGATCCCTCTCTGGACCTAGGAGGGCTAGATCCTAAGGTCTGAAAGTGGTTCTATGTTGTCTCATCTTTTGGTCTTTGTCAACCTGGCCAAAACATGGAACAACAGTCCTGCTGATCTCAGAAGCTGATGTAACAGAGAGAAGATGTCCGGAGTCTGCCAGACCTTCAGGTCTAGGAAGTAGTGCATCAGTCCTAGGTCCTTCATTTCGAATTCAGCAGTGAGCTCCATCTTGCACTGATGAATGAGAGTGTCAACACCTGTCAGGAAGGGGTCATCCACATACAACACCAGAATGAGAGGCTTCTCTTTATCAACCTTGAATTAAGGGTTCATATCAACATTACTACGAGTGAAGCCTAGCTTCATCAGGTAGCAATATATCCTCTCGTACCAAGCCCTGGGGGCTACCCAACTTGTAAACATGGGTGTCTTGATCCTAGACTTCAAATCCCAGAGGTTTCTCTTCCTACACCTCTTCCTTTTTCACACCATGCCAAAATGGTGGTCTTCACATCCATCTGATGAAGATTCCATCCTTGCGTAGCAGGAAGGGTAATAATCAATGCCTTCCTAGAGAAGTCTCAGGCATCACATTTTCCCATAAGATCCATGCTTTATCTTATAAGGAGGTGACAACAGCTTTGTCCTGTGGTCTAGAGACCATATCCCAGACATCACCCTACATAATGGACTCGTACTCTTTGTGTATCGCATCCTTCCAGACTTGATGCTTTACAACTTTCCCAAATGATCCTGGCTAATATTGTACTCATGGAAGTTAGATACCTCTGGTATTGATATGGCTTCTTGGTTTTCTTCCAGAAGTTCCCCCTTGAAGCAATATGTCTTTGAGCCATGAGGGTATTCTTTCTTTCAGCAATGATATTAGTTCAGGAGCATATACAATTGTATTATCCCTCTTAATGCCAACTTCTCTTGTGAGAGAAAACATCTAATTTAAATGAGGGCATCCATACACCAAATTGGAAAGGATTTTTGTACTCAAGGGCCTGAATCTTATTCTCCCATTGTCAAAGCCATACAATAGCAATACATTGTCATATAGTTATCATGTCATGGATTTCAGTGTTGCTGTGATATTATCATATACATCATTATCATATTCATCACTATCATACTGCCATACATTACTGAAGATATCAAACTTCATGGTTATATATATGCCTCTGAAGATACCACAGATCAAGTTCATATGGAATCTTCCATATACAGTGAGGTCATATATATTTTTCCACATGTCACTATTTTAAAGCTCATCGAACAACCATTGATATTATCCTTAGGTTTCTTTAAACAACATTCAAAGATAGGCATATTTTAACAACCTTTCCATGTAAGAATCAATTTTACATGCCTCTTCTTTTTTCTGCCTTCTTATAGTAGTTTTTCAAAGCACTGTAAATATCATCTCAGCAAGTTTTCCTTCAAACAATAGTGTTGTTTCAACATCACTGATCACGGGGTTCGAACAAGGGTTTTCAACACAATGATCACTTTGTCCTATTCAACATTCAAGAACAGACTTTCCCAAAAAAATTTCAAAAAATCTGCCTTTCTCTTGGATTAGACAATACCACCGAGTTAAAGTGAAATTTTATTGAGGCTCTGTGACCTTATCACAGAGAATATATTAGAATCTAGGATAGAGTTGTGTATGCTTATAAGGATCCCTACCTAGGGCTCAAAATATCTAAAAAACAACTTCCTCAAATAGTCTCCAAGCATCGTCCCCTTTTGATGAATAAGCTCAATACACATATACAAGGCCTGTGTGCAAGATACTGAAAAACTATGGCTTAAATCACAGGTATATGTATCCTTCTTAGGGTCTCTTCCCTCTTTCCTGTAACATTCCATCTCCTGGAAAATTCGTGGATCAATGGCACTCAAACCCTCAAAGAAATGTGGTCTTATTGCTACAGGAATTTATCTTCAAATGGGGTGTCAATTTTGGACAGAGAATGTATCCTCCTCTTTCCTAAAGATTATGAAAGAATAGCTATGGGAAGAATACATAGTGATATTTTCTATTTTCCCAAATTTGGAGAATTTCTCCGCTAGTGCAATTTCTCAGACATCAACCCTTGATTTTCAATCACTGCATCCTCCTTTGAGAATATAGCTCGGCGTCCAAATAATTGCTTGGCCACATCCATTTAGCATGCACACAGGTACCAACATACACCGGCAAACACCCTTTTATTCCTGTTATCAGCTTCCACTGATTCCCACTAGAACCATCAATTTCTTCAACAATGAATTGCACCATATGATTTCCACGTCGAGATTTAAGGCACCATCGCTCTCAATGGAATGTGGCTCCTGATTACGAATACCCACATTGAGCTGTGCACTGAATGTCATTGAAAATATCATGCTTGGAATTTGATGTGGTAGTTAGAAGAAAATTAATAGAATTTGATGGAGCCCATCAATTTTCTCGGATCTCCCATATTTGCGATACACGTGACAATTTATTCCAACTCGGATTTGGATTATTTCCCCAATGATCTTGAATGTATGAATAATTCGATGCATACATTAGTAGGATAACATGGGCTCACCATGGTTTATTTATGTAGGTTATAATACCGTCTGAGTATCTAAGACTAGTATTATCGCCATTCATAGGAATCTTGCTAATCTAACGTCTTACCCAAGCTTTCCTCAAGAATTCGATAGATTAAAAAACTCACCAATAAATGTGTAACAACCAACGCAATGAGGTGAAGTCGATACAGCATGATTCCTGGCACCGGTTCTTCGACAAGAAGAAGTCCCATGGGGTGTGACTTTTCACCGAGCTCTGCTGTCTTGGATTCCAGGTCAGGTTGGCAATCCACAGGACTATAATTGAACCTCGTGAGTAATATTCTTTGATGAGAAAAATCATCATCACCCACAGAAGAAGGCTACATGTTGAAAATTTCAAGATCTTCTTGGCGACGGAGATGCGGTATTTTCGTAAGCAGATGAAACAATGGCAGTGAATTCCTGTGTCATCAACCTGCTTCTGTGAGTTACATGTGATCCAACAATTTTTTCCCTTTTTTTTCTTTTTAACATTGTTCACACATATATGTCACCTTGATTGAGGAATTAATAGATGTTTGAAAAACTTATTCGCTCAGACGCCGCTCACTGGAGTTGTCGCCTAACAATAATTTTCATAATGAATGACACAGATATGTACAGAACCCCTTCATTTCATGCACAGGCACCTGACCCTAATTATTTTTTTTGCTTGTAGTCGGACGGCCATGGGCAGCAGGCCCACGCTTATCTGTTATTGTATCAAGGTCATGCCACATTTTAAGATTTCCATGGGCTTATTACTTTCGTCCTTATCAATATTTAGACCCAAGTTCATCATCCTGTGAATCCCGTTACTAAAAGTATTAGGATCATCGAGGCTGAACCATGACGTCAACAGAATAGTTTCATACATCAATAGAACTAAATCTTTGACAAACTTGCCATTTTTTAATTTTTTTTCTGCTTATGACCTCTTTCTAAGCTCATCCATGATAGGATTCTTAGGATTAATTTCCATGTCCATATTTCCATGGTTTATTAATGTCGTAGGAAAAATTATTCACAAGCATCCGTAATGATGTGTGAAATAACCAGGTTCGATCCCATTTGATCTTAGCCACATAAAGTTCGCTTTTAGAATAACCCACATCTTGCTGCCCTAGATTTATAAGTTGGGTGTTGTCTTCTCCTAGCTTTGATACCATGTTAATTTGAGAACATGTTCTATGCCATTACAGATTAGGACACAAAATACTGAAGCAGATAGAATAGATAAATTGACCGATGGAAGACAAGCCAACTAAGAAGAAGAATGATGGCGTTACGACGATCAGCAGGATGCTTCAACTAGAAAAGTCACCAATAGGTCATTCAACCAAGCGTGTCACACACAACCCCAAGAAAACCTAGAGATCGAATACTCCACAAAGACGCAACACCAAGAACGCAGCTCCATTGCCATCAATAGAGAAGAAAATCCTCTACACTATAATATTCCTACTTTAGCAAGCAGCTAAGGGGAATATTAAAATTTTGATTTTTGCACTTAGTAGTGGGATAAATGGGTAAGAAGGCCCATGCTTAATAAAAACATGAATTAAACTCATTATAATGTGAAAGGGGATCATCACAATAGCTGGATTTTACACTTATGGGTGTGAACAAGGGCAAATGGATGAGGACATAGTCAAGTTTGACTAAGTCAACATGCATGCATGAAGAAGAGGAGATCATCAATGTAACTAGCTCCAATGTGAACAAGGATCAACATAGACAAACATTTGAGAGCTGGATTGAAATCACTTGAGTGTGAAAAGGGATAAAGTAGATTGAAGAGGTCAACCTTGACCAAATCAAACAGTGTAGTATGGAGGAGTGGCCTTGATGAAGGTACAACGTAATTTTGGAGGGAGATTTCTCATGTGGAGTTGGAAACCCTAATGGGTGGGACCCAAGGTGAGGAGGCTCACAAATTTTATAAGGGAGAGTATGGAAGCCATTTGGTGTTAGCTTGGATATTATTCATTTTGGTTTGCTTCGACTGTTTAGCATCCTCTTGCTATTTAGCAGAGCTGCAGTGCTGTTTAGCTCAAGGATCTCCTGTTTAGGAATCCTTCTCCTTTCTTGAGAGGCCTCTTGAAGGAGCATTGTACTTAATTTTTCCACACTCAGGCTTGAGGCCAAGCATCCTCCTTCAGCCACAACATTATTTCTGCAGAGTGTAGTGCTGTGTTGCAGGGTGTTGCAGTGGAAAGTCCTCGTCACCACTTTCTGAGCTTATCTTTCAAAGGAGGGAGCTTCCCTTTCTTTGCAAGATCTGTAAAGGAGGTTTATGAGAATCTTGTACATATTGGCATGTGGCCAAAGCATTCTCCATCATTGACTGTGCAGTCCCTTGCAAGAACTGCATTATTTTGATAGTGTTGCAGTAGCAGGGTTTGAATCCCTTACTAATGAGCTTATTCCTTGGAGGAAGGGACAACCCTTCTCCTGGAAAGATTTGTACACCATCTCCTTTCCCTTTATTGTATATTTTCAGCTATATATATACATAGCTGCATCATACTAAGTTTTCCATATCTATATCTACAGTTATGCTCTTTATACATTGTATTTTCATGAAGCCCTTGCCGGGTTATTCTCATTTTGTATAAAAAGGAAGAGATCTCCACTTTTCTCAGCCATTGAATGATTTCACACTCCATATCTGCTATTTCTCATTATTTTCTGTGTAACCCTCATTAAAATCACGATGGTCTGTGCTTCAGTAATTTTTGTTAAGCAAAGTCATGGGGATTGGGCCTTTTTGAGCCGTATTGGGACCGGGAGATCTATTTAACATAGCTAGAGTGATTTTTTTTGCTAAAATTTGGTATGTGAGTCCCATATGACATATTCTAATGGATCCCACCATTATTTTCCTTTTTTATTACGCAAATAGCTGGGAATAACGTTTTTGGGGCTTATTTTACTGCTTTTCCCCAACTTTTGGACTGTAAAGTGAAGTATAAGATTATTGTTGTGACAAAAACTGATGATAATGTGTTTCTTGACACATTCCATGAATAATAGCTTGATTCGGCTCCAACATTGTGTTTACCTATTGCTGCAGTCCCATTATTGGGCATTTTCTGGTCATTCTAGGTGTGAGAGTCTTGTTTATCTCACTTAGTTTGCATGGTTTCTGATTTCCTCTTGGATTTGGATCTTAGATTATCAGATCTAAGAGATCCAAGGGCTAATCTTGTTTTCTGTAGCATACATTCCTGAAAAATGTGTTTTTCAGGCATGCCTTGCTAGCAATCCCAATTTGGGGATATTACAGTGGTATCGAAGCATAGTCTTGGCTCAACCTATGAGTTCCAACCATCAGAAGGAGCAAGATCAGAATGATGGATAGGATTATTTTACTCTCATCACTTTTCAGATCCAGAGAGAACCTCTCCCATGAGGTTAAGCTGACGAAGGAGAAGAGATGCTAAGAAACTCCTAGAGGGTTTCAAGAAAAGGAAGAACCATGCACTTCCTATTCTCATGAAGAAGAAGACCAGAAGCATGGAAGACACTTGGAAAATCATATTCTAAGTGAATACCTTGTTGAGTACAAGACTCAACCTAGAGCCTTCAAGGAGACTCTAGCCTTCCCACAGTTCATTCAACTGGAGGAAGAAAGGAGATCTTGCAGCAAAAGAAGGATGAAGGGCAATAGGTTTCTATTGTCTACTTTTGATGGATCATCTTCAACAAGGACTTGGACAAGAAGACTTGCAGCATTCTTCCTACTACATCCAATGGTAGAAAGAGAAGCAGTAGAGATTGCAGCGCTGCACATGAAGGGCAAAGCAAGCACTTGGTGGTTCAGCCACATAAGTCATGCAAGAGTATCTACTCTTGTAGATTTCACTCAGAGGGTGATCAAGAGATTTGATGAAGAACAATAAGAGAGGGAGGAGCCCTCACCATCTCTTGAGGAGACTTATATCAGCGCTGTCACAACCATGGAGGAGCGGCCTTCAACATCAGCAGTTGAGGGAGACAATACAGTGAAAGAAAGAACTCTTGCAGCCATGCAAGGTGTTCCCAAAGTCCAACAAGGTATGGTTACATTTCCACTTTCTATTATTGCAACAAATCACTTACTGCTAATCTAGATCAGCAAGGTTGCATTGCGTTGTCCAAGAGTAGCAGTGAAGAGATAAGGACCCATTCCTCATGGGAACATTCAGGTGTCAGCTTCATTCAAGAAGCCATGGAGGAAGAGATGTCAAAGGGTAGACATATTGAGATGAGAAACTCTTTCTCCTCTCTAGATGACACTCTCTCAATGAGCATGCCACAGCTCAAAGAGAGACTTCTGCTTGTAGCAGATCCAAGGCCTCTTTGGTTTAGGAAGGCCATGCATGAGGAGGAGGTCTCACAAGGAGATCCCATTGGAGATGCACTTCAACATTCCATGAAGTGCAGAGTTCTTCAAAGATTGGAGGAGCATGGTGTCCTACCATGAGAGGATACCAAGCATTTGCAGAATGAGATCCATCACCCACATTGGGATGAGTGGATGGCAGTATGGAGCAAGAGGTTTCCAAATCCCTTGCAGATCTATGATACAGACTAGCAAGAGGCATGGCTACGCTGGTTGTTTTTGGGTGAGTTTGGTCACTACCCAAAAATTTCTATTTCTTTATCTCATGCCTTGAGTCTCAATGATAGGATGCATAAGAAGAAGGCATGGTTGTTGTGGCTATTAAGAAGATATTTTGGACATCATATGTCAAATATTATGTCCACATATTTTCTTTTGTTTGAGATATGTCTCATGCACTCACATGTATTTATGTCTAAGATATATCTCATGTATGAACATTGTTTTGGGAGGAAGGATAAATTCCCCATGATGTATAAGGGAGTTGGTTTGTACTATGTTGATGAGACATCACACATGTCCATCATTGTATTATTGCTCCATGGTCTGCATTTTGATAATGCAAGGAGGCAACAAGATTCCTTGTTGCTATGGTTATTATTGAGAGAGTATGGGCTGAGATTTCTCCAGACTCATCATGATGTTTTAGAAGGAATGTATGGCACATTGTCTTGTTATTTTGATCATTTATAGCTAATATATTTTGTTGTTTACTACCACATAGTAGATGAGCACTCATGCACAACAAGTACTTTGTTGGAGGACAACTTGCCACATGAAATTCTCAAGCAGCAGTTGGGAAAACTGCGCTGTATCCCCTAGATAGACCATTGGTATCATGAAACCATCAGCATTTTTCTGATTTGGATGCCAAATGGTGATAAGGTGCCATTCATTTTGGATGGGATGGATTGGGCCAGCCTGATTCATGACATGGGAGATAGGATCATTGGAGATCTATTCTTCTTATTGCCACTTGAGGGCAACCTATTTGCAGCCCAAGATCAGCATGTACTCTACACTTGCCATGAGTGGAGAGGAAGACAGCATGGGGTAGGCCATCTTGCCTATCATGTTCATCTATTCAACCCACCTTCTTTGCAGGAGCCTCAGGTGGAGGAGATATTTCACGAGTTGCCATGTTGGAGAGTGACTCATCTTGTATGGATGATAGTTTGGGGGTGGAGGTTTTACATGGGAATGTTAGTTCCCAAACACATTTCAGACTCCATGCCTTGGGAGGAAGTTTTTCAGTTCTATCCTTGCAGCTTCTTGAGGACAAGCAACATTTGGGAGGGGGGGACTGTAATATTCCTACTTTAGCAAGCAGCCAAGGGGAATATTAAATTTTGATTTTTGCACTTAGTAGTTGGATAAATGGGTAAGGAAGTCCATGAATAAAACCCATTCTAATGTGAAAGGGGATCATCACAATAGCTGGATTTTACACTTATGGGTGTGAACAGGGGAAAATGGATGAGGACATAGTCAAGTTTGACTAAGTCAACATGCATTCATGAAGAAGAGGAGATCATCAATGTAACTAGCTCCAATGTGAACAAGGATCAGCATAGAAAAACATTTGAGAGCTAGATTGAAAGCACTTGAGTGTGAAAAGGGATAAAGCATATAGAAGAGGTCAACCTTGACCAAATCAAATAGCGCAGTATGGAGGAGTGGCCTTGATGAAGGTACAATGTAATTTTGGAGGGAGATTTCTCATGTGGAGTTGGAAACCCTAATGGGTGGGACCCAAGGTGAGGAGGCTCACAAAGTTTATAAGGGAGAGGATGGAAGCTATTTGGGGTTAGCTTGGATATTATTCATTTTTGTTTGCTTAGACTGTTTGGCATCCTAGTGCTGTTTAGCACAAGGATCTCCTGTTTAGGAATCCTTCTCCTTTCTTGAGAGGCCTCTTGAAGGAGCATTGTACTTTAGTTTTCCACACTCAGGCTTGAGGCCAAGCATCCTCTTTCAGCCACAACATTATTTTTTTAGATTGTAGTGCTGTGTTGCAGGGTGTTGCAGTGGAAAGTCCCCATCACCACTTTCTGAGCTTATCTTTCAGAGGAGGGAGCTTCCCTTTCTTTGCAAGATCTGTAAAGGAGGTCTATGAGAATCTTGTACATCTTGGCATGTGGCCAAAGCATTCTCCATCATTGAATATGCAGTCCCTTGTAGGAACTGTGTTATTTTCATAGTGTTGCAGTAGCAGGGTTTGAATCCATTGCTAATGAGCTTATTCCTTGGAGGAAGGGCCAACCCTTCTCCTGGAAAGATTTGTACACCATATCCTTTCCCTTTCTTGTATATTTTCAGCTATATATATATAGAGCTGCAGCGTACTACGTTTTCCAGATCTATATCTACAGTTATTCTCTTTATACATTGTATTTTCATGAAGCCCTTGCCGGGTTATTCTCATTTTGTATAAAAAGGAAGAGATCTCCACTTTTCTCATCCATTGAATGATTGCACACTCCATATCTGCCATTTCTCATTATTTTCTACATAAACCCTCATTAAAATCACGCTATTCTGTGCTTCAGTAATTTCTGTTAAGCAAAGTCATGGGGATTAGGCCTTTTTGAGCCATATCGGAACCGGGAGATCTGTTTAACATAGCTAGAGTGATTTGTTTTTTTCTCAAATTTGGTATGTGAGTCCCATATGACATATTATAAGGGATCCCATTGTTATTTTCCTTTTTTATTACGCAAATAGCTGGGAATAACATTTTTGGGGCTTATTTTTCTTCTTTTCCCCAACTTTTGGACTATAAAGTGAAGTATAAGATTGCTGCTGTGACACCAACTGATGATAATGTGTTTGTTGACACATTCCATGAATGAATAGCTTGCTTCTGCTCCAACATTGTGTTTACCTATTGCTGCAGTCCCATTATTGGGCATTTTCCGACCATTCTAGGTGTGAGAGGCATGTTTATCTCACCTAGTTTGCTTGGTTTCTGATTTCCTCTTGGATTTGGATCTTAGATTATCATATCTAAGAGATCTAAGGGCTAATATTGTTTGCTGTAGCATACATTCCTGAAAAATGCATTTTTTAGGCATGGCTTGCTAGCAATCCCAATTTGGGATATTACATACACATTGTATGTATAATGAACTCCAAGTCTCTCCAATATATAGGCATCTTTGGGGGTGTGTGACACGTCCTTTAAGACATTTAATTCTATATTATATTCCATGCCGACCTAGCACATAAGTGGAATAAATTCAAAGTACATTTTCTGCTCATCCGATCAAGATGATCTTTAAATCAATCTTACACCTCTCCGAAAGAGGAATCCAATAAAAATATTGGAATCATCATCTCAGCAACACAGCCTGGATTTTGGACCTATTTGTACAAATTTAACACCATGTCCTACTGCGATTCCTCTTTCGCACCCTTCATTGTGTCCTTTGTCCTGGTGGAGTCTTCCAGGCCACGCCCTTCTGCATTCTTGGTGGTATCAGGCGGGGTGGTCTTCAGGGTTGTCCTTGTACCAGCAGTTTCAACCGCACGTGATTTGAATCCCAATCTCTAGTGTGGTGGCGAAGTGGCAATGAGTCGGTCAATTTCCTCATTGGCGACCATGTAAGGGAGCGATACCCAAGCTAGATCCTTACGGCCCCAAATCTACACATTGTGCATCGTGACCTAGAATGTTGCGATGTTATTGTATTTTTCGTAGACCGTCGGCAACAAGCGCGGCCGGGAATGAATGGTTGTTGCGAGCGCACGCTTAAATAGGAACCAAAATAATTTTTTATCCTTAATGCGCTTCTCATCCTTCGAATCCCACAAATTTCATATCGCGCCCCCTGGCACATGTCTAGTTCGAGCTCAGGGAGGATCAAGTCTTTAGGGGCTTCCCATGTGTAATATTCCTTTTTAGGAATTTTAGCAATTTCTCTAGTGAGGAAGATGTATAAGGAAAACCATGCAATAAAAACATATACCAGGGCTTGGATCCTCTAATATATGTTTTATGTAGCTTAAATATGAAATGACATCAAAAACAAATCATTCTAGCTACTCTAAACAGAACTCCCCAGCACAAATATATGCACAAAAGCACCCCAATCCCACTGCTTCATAAAATAGAAATGCTGGAGACTGCAATAGCGTTATTTTTATTATGGAATCTACAAAAAAATATAGTTTAATAAAAATCTATAGATTTCATTAATCAGGGAATCAGAAATGAGAGGTTAGACCTCTTTTACAAGCACCTTGGAATACCTCGGCAAGGGTTTTCGGCAAAATAGCAACACAAAATATACCTCTGTAGAAAATAACGTTGTACCCAGCAACTCTGTATTATGAAATACCAAATATGATCTGAAATGGAAAAACAATACAATAATTTTCCCAAGGCCTTCCTCAATAGATCTCCTGGAGTGAAATAGACTCCTCCTCCTCTGAAACAAGCACAAAATGGAAAGATGCAACCCCAGCTACTATAACTGCTGCAGAAATAATGCACTCACTGGGAGTGACTATGCTGTCTAGGATGGAGAATGGTTCCCCTCAAGATAATTGATGAGAATTGAACTCAAGACCTCCTCCTTAGATCTCCCAATCAGCTATACCAATGGTGAAGATAGAATTCTCGCATAAGAATCCTTTTGCACTAAACAATGCTGCAACTCCGGCTAAACAGCTGAAGCTTGAAATAAGTCATAATACTGAGACAATATGAATGAATGAATGAATCTCTTTGCTGCTATCTCCTCCTTCTTATCCTTGGTGAGCTTTCCCATCCCGAGCCCCACTCATTGGTGATGTGACTTCCTTGAGAAGTTTCCTCCAAAATTGCGCTGCCCTAGTAGCTTTCCCTCCTCTTGTGACAGCGTTGTTGACTTGGTAAACTATAGCTAGCTCATTTCTTTGCCCCTATTTAACACCAAAGAGGCTTTATTTTGTCCTCCTACTTCAATCCCTTTTCACATTGGGATATGTTTTATTGTCTTCCCTACTTCTTATTTCAAAAATGGAGCAGTTATAATATTCCAAGTAGCAGTGGCTAATTGGGAATATTATAGTCCTCCCCGATCAAAATTTTCTTGCCCACAAGCAACAGTAAAGAAGGATGCTGCAAGATCTTCTCTCCCTCCCAAGTGGCATCCTCATCTGGTAGATTCCTCCATCGAATCAGATATTCCTTGATGACTCTGTTTCTCAGCTGCCTCTCCCTTGTGTCTAATATTGCTTCTAGCTGTAAGATTAAGTGACCCTCATCATCAATAGGGAGGAGATCCATGTTGGAAACTAAATTCCTCCCAATAACCTTCTTGAGGCAAAAGACATGGAAGATATTGTGGATCTTTCTCCCCTTAGGAAGCTCCAACTCATATGCTACCTTACCGATACACTTGACCACCCTGTATGGCGCATAGAAACATGGTTTGAGATTCTCATCTCCCTTCTCCTTGAGTGTGGACTGTTTGTAAGGCTGAAGACGCAGGTAGAAAATATCTCCCACATCAAACTGTATTTCTATCTAACCACGGTCTGCATACATCTTCTGTTGGTTCTGGGTAGTGGCAATGTTGTCTTTGAGTGCCTTGAGTATGTCTTGGTTCTCCTGAATCCAATCCTTTTCCCTTGGAGCATTACTTGCCCCAAACATAACATTAGCAAATGAGAGTGCCGCATACCCATATAAGGCTCATAATGGAGTCATGCCAATAGAAATATGGTCAGTAGTGTTGTAACAATACTCTCCCAAGTGGAGCCAATGCAGCCAAGCTTTCTGCTGCCCTGCAACATAGTTCCTCAAGTAGCCTTCTATCCACTTGTTCACTATCTCAGTCTGTCCATAAGTTTGGGGATGATAGCTAGTGCTTGGAGTCAAATCAGTCCCCACTAACCAAAAAATTTCCTGCCAAAAGCCACCCATGAAGCGGTTGTCCCAATCACTCACTATGGTCCTTGGGAGACCATGGAGTCTAAATACATCTCTAAAGAAGAGCTCAGCTACCTATGAAGCAGTATAATGTGAAGAAATGGGAAAGAAATGAGAGTACTTTGTTAGTCTATCAACAACAACAAAGATACAATCCTTACCCTGCATTGTCGGTAAGCCGGCAATGAAGTCCATAGAGATACTTTCCCACTTCCCATCCGGAATAGGTAGTAGCTGCAACAATCCAGCAGGGTGAGTGTTTTCTCCCTTATTCTGTTGGAAAATGGTGCATTATCTGACATGTCGAAGCAGATCCTCCTTGAGACCCTTCCATGAGAATCTCTCTATGATAGATCTGTAAGTCTTTGTGAAACCTTGATGCCCGACAAGTGGTGAATCATGTGATGCCAATAAAATCTTCTCCTTGAGCTTAGAATTCTTACCCAAGAAGATCTAGTCCCAGTAATAGATAACCTCATTCATCACTCTAATCCTCTCATCCGATACCACCCCATCAAGTATCTCACATGCAAATTCATATTTGGAATACTCAACTAAGAGTTGAGCCTTCCAATCTGCGTCCATGCCCCTCAAGGACAACATTGTAGGCCTCCTGGATATTGCATTAGCTACTGCATTTCTCTTTCCCTTGACATATTCTATGTCAAAAGCATAGGCTTCGGTTTTTCTCACCCACTTCTGTTGTCTCTCCTGGAGTTGGCTCTATTCAAGGAAGAATCTAAGACTGTTATGATCAATCTTCACCTTGAACTTATTCCCCACCAAGTATTTCTGGAATTTGGCTAATGCATGCATGATAGCCAACATTTCTTTGTTATAGATGGGGTATAACCTCTCATGAGTGAGTAGCTTCCTGCTCTCAAAGGCTATAGGATGCCCACCTTGCATCAAGACTGCCCCAATACCTTCACCTGATGCATCACATTTTAGCACAAAAGGTTGAGAAAAGTCAGGTAAAACCAAAATAGGACAACTACTCATTACCTCTTTGAGCTTATCAAAAGCCCTCTGTGCTGTAGGTGTCCAATGGAAAGATCCCTTCTTTGTCAAGTCTGTGAGCAATGCTACTAGTTGTGAAAATACTTTCACAAACTTCCGGTAATAAATGCATATGCCCACAAACCCTCTGAGTTCTGTAAAATTCCTGGGTTCAGGCCAATCTCTGATAGCCTGGATCTTCTCCTCATGTACCCTCACTCCATCCACTCCTATGATGTGCCCCAAATACAACATCTCTGTGAGGCCAAATTCACATTTGGAGAGCTTGGCATAGAATTACTTCTCCTTGAGGATATGTAAAATTGTCTCAATATGCTACAAGTGCTCCTCCCAAGTGCGGATGTAGATAAGAATATCATCAAAAAATACTAATACAAACTTTCTCAAATGACCACGGAAGATGTGGTTCATGTAGGATTGGAAAGTTTCTGGAGCATTAGTCAATCCAAAGGGCATTACCAAAAACTCAAAATGCCCAAAGTGACATATGAACTTTGTCTTGGGGATATCTTTCTCCCTCACCTTGATTTGATGATACCCGGACCTCAAATCAATCTTGGAGAAGTATTTAGATCCCCTTAACTCATCCATGAGTTCATCGATCCTGGGTATAGGGTACCTGTTCTTCATAGTCTTCTTGTTCAAGGCCCTATAATCAATGCACATCCTCAATGTGCCATATTTCTTCTTTACCAAAACCACCGAGGAAGCAAAAGGACTAGTACTAGGCCAAATGTGTCCTAGAGCTAGCAGCTCTTTGATATCTCTCTCATTCTCATCCCTATAAGCCTTGGGATGCCTATAAGGAGTGGTGATTACTGCTTTGACCCCTTGTTCCAACTCAATGGTGTGTTCAAACCCTCGGTCAAGAGGTCTCCCTGGTGGGATATCTCCAAATACTGTATAATATCGGTCCAAGACAGACTGAACATATGGATGCACTGGTGAATCCTTGCCCTTCACCTCTAATATATGCAGCTCCACTGCCCATTCAACATCCCCTCTACACAGATCTGCCTCCATCCTTGTGCTGAAACAACCTGAGGGGGGTATGTGTTTATACCCTTGATTTTTTTTTGCTAGCCATCCTTCCCTCTTGTCCATTCCATCTCCAAGGTTCTCCAGTTAGTGGTAACTCTCCCAAGAGTGATTAACCATTGGACTCCCAATATTACATTGGTGTCTAGAATATATACCACAAAAAAGTGGTTTGTCAATGTATAGGTCCCCATAGTAATGGTTAGTGCCGAAACATACTTGGCACATTGCAGGGTCATAGCTCCTGGGACCAAGAGTGAAAATCCCTCAAACTCCTCCATGTGGATTCCTCTCCTTTGTACCAGCTATGCATCAATAAAATTATGAGTGGCTCCACTATCTATCAATATAGAAACTCTTTGGCCCATGATAGTGCCTCTCACCCTCAAGGTTATATACTCTGGGACTCCTCTTAACGCTGCAATAACTCCTCCTCTTGGAGCAAAGTCTTCCATGGATTGTACAGCGCTGGAATACTTCTTGGAGAAGGTCTTGACATGATGTGTCCTTCCTGTAGCACATTCTCCCTCCTAATCCTTAACATGGATTGTCTCCCTTGGTCTTGAGTGAGTCTCTTGTTGCAAAAAGGTTCTTGCCCTGGGCAAGATGTGTTGTAGATCTCTAGATTTCTCCGCAGCTTCAAGGAGTGTGGTTGGTTTAGTAGATTTGACCAACCCTTGTAATGGTTCAACCATACCATTGAAAAAAATGCATACCTTCCTGCTCATAGTGAGGTTGGATACCATCACTGAAAGCTGCAAATACTCAACAATGTAATTCTCAAGATCTCCCTCCTGCTTGAGCTTGGTTATCTTGGCAAAGTGGGCTTCCAGATCCCTTGGATCAAACCTCTCCACTAGCTTCTTGGTGAAAGCTGAGTATGAAGTGATATGATGATGCCCAAGTGTGGTCAGTCCATGAAACCACCAATCTTGAGCTTCCCCTTCTAGGTGTAGCGCAACTATCTTGATGGATTCTATCTCAGAAAACTTGTTGAGCTGGAAGTATGTGTCCAGCTTCTCCACCCAAGCCTTTGCTGTGAACTTAGGTGTCCCATAAAATGTTGGAAAGAAGAACCCTAACATACTGCACTGTAGGGCTGATCTGTGCATCAAGTTCTCCTCCTTTTGATGAGGATTAATCCTCCTCCCATCCTTGATCTGGAAAAACTCCTGAAAGCTCAAGTGCTCCTTGAAACTTTGAGACTGGAGTTCATACTCTTCAAAATATTCCCCCAGAGTGCCCTCCTTATCTCCTCCAGTTATAAATTAAGGCATGGTGAAGCATTGTGATGCAGCTGAATGCCCCATGCCATTTGCAGTGCTAGTGCTTGCCTCATGGAAAAACCCTAAAGAGTCCTCGTCATGTCTCATCTCCTTGAGATCCCTTGAAATTTTCTACAGGGTTTGAAGCACTAGATTTGAGATGTCTTCCTTCTCCATGCTAAAGATAAATCTCCCCCCACAAGCTGAGCCAAGAGCAGAGCTCTGATACCACTGTAATATTCCTTTTCTGGAATTTTAGCAATTTCTCCAATGAGGACGTTATATAAGGAAAAACATGCAATAAAAACGAAGACCAGGGCTTGGATCCCCTAATATATGTTGTATTTAGCTTAAATATTTAATGGCATCAGAAACAAATAATTCTAGCTACTCTAAACAGATCTCCCCAGCTCATATATGCACAAAAGCACCCCAATCCCACTGTTTCATAAAATATAAATGCCGGAGACTGCAACAACATTATTTTTATTATGGAATCTATAGAAAAAGATATTTTAATACATATCTAGAGCTTTAATTAATCTGGGAATCATAAATAAGAGGTTAGACCTCTTTTACAAGCACCTTGGAATACCTCGGCAAAGGTTTATGGCAAAATAACAACATAAAATACAGCTTTGCAGAAAATAACGTTGTACCCAACAAATCTGTATTAAGAAATACCAAATATGATCTGAAATGGAAAAATAATACAATAATTGGCCCAAGGAATTCCTCAATAGATCTCCCGGAGTGAAATAGACTCCTCCTCCTCTGAAACAAGCACAAAATGGAAAGATGCAACCCCAACTACTGCAGGTACTACGGAAATAACGCACTCACTGGGAGTGACTGTGCTGTCTAGGATGGAGAATGGTTCCCCTTAAGATAAATGATGAGAATTGAACTCATGACCTCCTCCTTATATCTCCCAATCATCTATACCAATGGTGAAGATAGAATTCCCGCATAAGAATCCTTTTGCACTAAACAGTGCTGCAACTCCAGCTAAACAGCTGAAGCTTGCAATCAGTCATAAGACTGAGACAAGATGAATGAATGAATGAATCTCTTTGCTGCTATCTCCTCCTTCTTATCCTTGGTGAGCTTTCCCATCCCGAGCCCCACTCATTGGTGATGTGACTTCCTTGAGAAGTTTCCTCCTTCAAAACTGCGCTGCCCTAGTAGCTTTCCCTCCTCTTGTGACAGCGCTGTTGACTTGGTCAACTGTAGCTAGCTCATTGCTTTGCCCCTCTTTCACACCAAAGAGGATTTATTTTGTCCTCCTACTTCAATCCCTTTTCACACTTGGATATGTTTTATTGTTTTCCCTACTTCTTATTTCAAGAATGGAGCAGTTATAATATTCCAAGTAGCAGTGGCTAATTAGGAATATTACACCATGCGACTAATGCAATTAGGAGTAGCAGCCAAGACTAGCAGAATGCCTTTCCATGATCCTGGTCCTCGCACACGTTCTCCAAAAATTCATTGCAAAGGAACTGTGACCATTTGAACCAGACCCCTTTTTCGTAGCAGCCATCTGTTGGTCGACTTAATTGTCGGATTAAACCTCTCAATATTAATTATCAATCTGGGAGTCGTAAATGCGACTTGTACTGTGTATTAGCTCAACTTACTGATCAGAGTATAAATATATTCCTTGTAATGATGAACTAGATATTCGAATGAAACACACGTTTGCTGGTAAATAAACAATCTTGAAAGGAAACCTACTTAACCAATTTCATTCACTGCAAACTCCACACTGTAATTAAACTATGATGAAATTCAAGACAATCTTCAATCATGTAACATTCTCGCACTCGCATTCTACTTTTAAAATCTCCTATGATAACTTAAAACCTTAATCTATTAACTCTTCTCACTAACTTGAAATTAACACTTGAAACCAAGACTTGAGATAACTAAAAGAACACACACATTACCCTAATAATAACTTCAAACCTTGAACTAGCTAAAATTACTCTTGATAACTGATGTAGGAAAATTAAAAATTACCCTACTTAACACTGCAAAGGTAATAGCTACACAATTCTCAGTGAAGCTTTGTCTTCATCCGTCATATAAGGTCTAATTAAATAGAAAATGAATCCCTTTTTATGAGTCCCAGTTTTTCCCTTCTTTATCATAGAAGATAATTTCCCTTGTTTCTTTTCTTAAATTACAGCTTTATATCCAAAACAAACAAAATGTGATCATCATTTCATATACATTTCATTCTTCAATATTGAATCCTCTTGTCAAATAATATAATATGAAAAAAACTTCGATATCTACTCCAAGCTTGCTCTTACTAACAATCACATTAAATAGTGCATTGAATTTCAAGCATTAGATGCATATTGAATCTGCGTTGTCTCTCTTATCTCTGCAATTGAATGCATACTTGAACCCAAAACAAATTTCACTCAGATGAAACTTGGTTGATAGACAGTAGAAGGTGTCGGTCGAATGTAGATAAAACCTGCGTTATTGTTCCATCTCTAGACCATTTGATATTACACTGGAATCGTTCTCACAGAGGCTATTACTATGGCGTTCTTCATTCAATGCTAGGCTTGTTGCATTCATATGAATCTGCTCCCTCGAATACGTCTTTCCCTAACAGTCCAGCTTGCGCTCAGATCTTGCGTGGGCTCATAGTGATGTTGATGGCGTATAATCACAACAGGAACACTTACTATGCTCGAAAATTGAACTCGATCTATCTGCATAACATCACATACTATGCACAACACATATAATTATAACTAAAAGATAAATGGACAATTTAAAAATCCCAATCCACAAACTATTGCATGGGCTAATAATTCATTAGTTTCCCCTCTGCAATTACATTTCTAACTCACATTCTCTGTTTTTTACATACACACACTCTATCTATTGCGCAGCTATATATCTCTAATGGATCGAACCCCCCCATTCTAATGCACAGCTGATATATATATACATTGTTAATTACAAACTTGGGCTTTTAATTTAGCCAATTTAAAATATGGAGAAGATTATTTTGCCAGAATGAGAATTGGTTTGAAACAGAATGCTGAATTCAGGAAACTGCTCCTCTTTTCATGGGATTTTATTATTGCTGGAAGATGCGTTCGTGGCTTCTGGAGGCAATTCGGATTTAGTTGACGCTGCACACTGCTGGTAGAGGTCTCTGGTCCTCATTTTTGCTGTGGCTTGGGTGAACTAATATGCTAAAAAAAACATCCTCAGAAAACCCAGCGGGCACTCTCCATTCAGTCAAATAACTTTCGAGGTAGTGCACCCACTAACTTCATGAAACTGTTAGTCACCTGAACAAATTGGTCATGAATAGCATATCGGCAAAATAAAGAGTAAACATTAGAGATAAATCCTTCAATATATGTTTCTTCCAGCTCATACTGCGAGTTAATTTCAAGTATGTGAGTCTCAGTAACGAAGCTGACAACCAGAAAAGTATCAAATATATCAAGAGTTGAAGATCTTAGTGACCAAATTCGTGCCACTTTGTTTAACTTCATATTGGATCACTTACACAGTCGGCTTGCTACGTGGTTGAATTTCAAGGGATTTCGTAAGCTTGGACAATGATAGGGCATGCACATTGTCATGCTTGAAGCTTTACAATCAAGGATTAGGATATTTTCATTTAAAAAAGCTCAAGCATATGTGCATTGGTTAATTTTTTTCTCTTTGTAAATTCACGCTTCTTCTTTTGCTTTTGTTTTGACCGAGCTCCCTAGACTTGCATTGTAGCCTCTAGTAGTAATTGTATTATTTTTGTATGCCAAATTAGAAATAATTTCACAAGAATTTGAGCACTTCAGCTCAACTTCTTTGAAGACGTTGGCTTTGTATTCCTCAAATTTCTTTTTCAAATTAGTGTGAAGCATACTCTTATGTTCCCGCCTTGCAACAGTTGATCCTACTAAAATAATCTTGAAAGCAGCTAATGCATTTTGCAATGAAATATCATGTGCTTCTCGTAAATCCCACTCCTGAGGTGGTTTTGACTTATCAAATGTGTTTGTGTATACTTGAATAGATGACTCGTATGCTCTCTGGCATTCACGCTCCTCAACACTCTGCCAGGAAGTGAGAATTGTTGGCATAGCTCTAGCATTCAGAGCATCTAGAAATGATTGTATCAACCTTTCTCTATACCAATCTTGAGATTAAACTGAGATTCGTTTTTAATCCCATAACCAGAGTAGAAATCTTCATAGAGACCCAATACGTTCATGTTCAGGAGTGGTATGCAGTGGAATATTCCCCTGACGATAACTCTTTCACGAAGCCGAATTTCGCCAAACGTTTTCTGGGTTATAGGAAAAATGGTGCTCTGAACACAACCCACATCTCGGAATTTAGAGATTCTGCTCCATTTGGTCGGAAATTTGATATTTTCACCTACATTAATTCAGCAACCTAACTGCTTCTTTTATTCATTTGGTGAATTCGCACTTGAATGCATTCCTGCACCAAACCTTACTGCAACCAAGAAAGTATTTATTAACGAAACTATTACCAAACACCTTTTAAATTAATTAATAACGAGAATTTATAATTTAATAATTAATATTTCAAATGCCTCTAATCATCAACATAATGGATTAATAATGATTAAAAATACTAGGTACAAGTATGTATTTATTTGATAAAAATCACAAAAATTTGGACAAAGATGTAACTCAACACCATCCAACTGAATTACATAAGCAGGGACAGTCATGGCTTGGCACTTGCGCATCATCTTACAATCCAGCAGTGGGGTACCCATGCGCACTCACGGGTCGGCAACGGTGTTGATCAGGAATCCCTTAGTATTTCGCTCAACATGGTAGTATTATCACACCTTGTTAGCGATCTGTTGCTCATACTTATTGTCGACATGCTCCAAGGGATTCAGCCCCTCCATGGGGGGACCATTAATGCAGTGAATTAGGGCGGCATTGATGGGAATGTAGTCTTGGATCCACAAGCTACCGTCATGGATCATGGTTAGCAGTTGTCGTGTAACTCGGTCGGTTATAATGTATCGGCCAAAGTGAGGTATCCGTAGCAAGTTTAGTAAACCATATTTTTCTAGCCCGCACACCCACGACATTGGTACAACCCTTATCACCTCGTCCTCCAGTGCTCTTTCGAGGTACAGCTCAGGTGCCAATTCTGGGAAGGCCTCCAGGTTGGCAAGGTCGTGGTCATCGAACTTAATTGAGCTGAGCTTGCCATGCGATTCTCCAATTATGGGGAATTCACCCGGAATTAGTGGCATTTGCAGATAGGTGTGCATACCTTTGAGGTTCTTAGGCATCCACACCAAGGGCCTGCAAGGCTGAACATAGGGCGGCAACCAAGTGATTGGTTCAACAATTAGAGCCTCTTCCTGAGCAAATAGAGGTCGCTTCGTCGGGTTAGGCAAGAATGCCTAGGGCACCGTTTGGGGGGATTTCACAGTCCGAGGGGAGGTGCGTGGCTTCCCTCCAGCCCATTTCGTAGCCCTCCCCTACCCTTGCTCTTGGGCTTTCCCTTTACTCTTGTTTTTCTCCACCTGCTTCCCCTTGGTTAGTGTGGACAAAAACTCTTCAACTTTAGGGGTGACCTCCAATACTTCATCAGTAGAGGCCATGGTCTGCGACGATTCAGCGGGATTGGTCATGGTCATTCTCACTCGGAAGACGAACTCGGGATTGCTACTATTAGAGGGGGTAGCCCACCTAGACATTAATAGAGCACAATAGTTACGGAAATTTACAAGACAAAAGATTTTCAGAATGCACGAAACCCACTTCTGATCTACCCTCCTGCATTTATAGCTTTGGATAGTAACCAACAGTTGGATGAGGCTTATCTGAAACTTACCATCAAGAAAATGGTAAAAAATATTCAGAAATCGCTTCATTAATTGTCGACTGCCCGCTCCTTCCAATGGTAAAATTTTCTTTTTGCCTAGTTTTACTATTCCAATGGCTAGTTTTCATAGCTGCGGATTACCCCTGCACTCCCAGCGCACCTCCCTAGACTTCTAGACATACGATCGACCCTTGCACTCCAAGCGCACCTCCCCCGGCTTCATGACCTGTGGGCAACCCCTATGTGTATAATGGGCCTGCCTGCGTTTTTCATCTTGCCTGCACATATTCCTCCAAATATAGCTACTTCAGCCATATAGTCATTTGATCTGGTACGGTTTGAGCCAGCTGCCATTAACATATCCTGGTACAATTTCACTGCGCAATGTATCTAACCAAACATCTCCTCCATCAATGATTTCCTTTACCATATAGGGGCCTAACTAGTGTTGACAGAACTTCCTCGGGTGTTTTGAAAACTGGCTATCATATAGCAGGATCAATTCTCCTTCCGAAAAGATCTTTCACCGAATATGTCTATCATGCCATGATTTTTATCGAGCCTTCTAAACTTGCTGATGAAATTTAGCAATGAATCGATCTTCCTCCAAGGCAACTAGTTGCACTAAGCGTTCCTCCATGATATTAGGCTCTTTCATGTTCATAATGGCTGCAATGCGTAGGCTAGGAACAATATATTCCATGGGCATAATAGCCTCCTTTCCATAAACCATCCAAAACTGTGTTTTCATAGTCAATTTCTTGCATGTGGTTCGATAGGCCCAAAGGACCGATGGGATGCACACGTCCCAATTTCTTTGATTAACATTACAGATCTTGGTCAGCGCCTGTTCCGGGATTTTATTAAAAGATTCTATTGTTCCATTTGCCTGCGGGTGATATGGGGTACTTTTTGCATGGTGGATTCGAACTTCTTCAGTCAAAGCTTGTATTATTTCATTAACAAAATGCATATCTCTATCACTCATGAAGATCTTCAGACAACCAAACCTAGTTAGAATATGTTCAAAAATAAAGTGCGTAGTGGTGTCTACACTACAATTCTTCACAGCTTGCACTTTAGCCCATTTGGTTACATAATCAATTGTAGTGATGATGTAGTGGGCACCTGTCTTCTTCCCTGGTGGGTTGATGGGCCCAACAAATTCTATGGCCCATTTGTCAAACGCATGTAGGGCCATCTATGGTTGCAAGGATATTTCCTACCTACGCGACAGTCTTCCTGTCCTTTGGCATGTGTTGCAGGCTCTAAAATAGTCATTAGAGTCACTATGTAGTGTGGGCCACCATAGCTCAGCTCTTAATATCTTCTGTGTCGTTGCTTTCCCTATGTAGTGACCTCTTGCTATGCCTCCGTGGGCTTCTGCTAAGATGGCTTGTCCTTCATGCTCCAGAATGTATATTCGCAGTACCTCATCAGCTTCCAACTTATATAAGTGTCCTGCTATGATGGTAAAGTTCGTTGTGCAGGTTACCAGTGCTTTTTTCTGTTGTACGGAATATTCTGCAAGTGCCATCCTCGTAGTTAAGAAGTGAATGATATCATTGAAGTGCGCATCAACCACTTTACTAGCAAATAGTTGTTGATCAAGCAATCCCTCCTCTAGGTTGGTCAGTTCTTTACCACTCTCGATTCAGGACAAGTGGTCAGGCCCAACATTTAGTTTACCCGGCTTCACGATGATCTCAAAATCATATTCTTGAAATATCAGTAGTGATCAACAAATATTCCCCCCCAACACAGGCTTCTTCACTAGGAATTTCAAAGCTGAGTGATCTGTGAACATATTGAAGTGCCCTCCCAACAGATAATGCCAGTATTTCTATAGGGCATATACCATGGCCAGCCCCACGTGCTCAGTAGTGGAGTAGTTACGCTCCACACTAGAGAGTTTTCTACTAGCAAATGCAACCGGGTCGTCAATGTCCCCTTCCCTGGGCTGCATAGGGATAGCTCCTAGGGCGATCCTTGAAGCATCTACATGGACATGGAAAACCTTTTGCCTGAAATATGAGGATAGGTGCAGAGACCATCCTTTCCTTGAGTATCTCAAAGCTCTTCTAACACACCGCGTCCCAAAAAAATGAAATGTCCTTCTTTAGCAACTTCTCCATAGGTGTCGTGATCATTGCATACCCTTGAATTAAATTCTTGTAGTACCCCGTGTGCCTAAGGGTGGAGCACAGCTGCTTCTCAATTGTAAGGGACTGCCAGGCTGATGAGAACTGCTACCTTGGTGGGGTCAACCATTAGTCCCTACTGACAAACTATGTGGCCTAACAAGATCCTGAAAGGTACGCAGAATATGCACTTCTTAATATTTAGGGAAATTTGGTGCTTTCTACAGGCATTGAACATCATGCGTAGGTTTGAGACATGCTTCTTTACCAACCCAAATATTGTCCAATCATAAAAGTATACCTCTAAGAACTTGTGGATGAACTCCTTGAATACTGCGACCACTACCTGCGAAAATATGGCAGGGGCATTCTTGAGCCCAAACGACATGACGGTGTACTAGAAGGATCCCCATTTAGTGGCAAACATAGTTTTGCTGTGATCTTCAGTTGTGATCCTGATTTGATGGTAGCCTAAAAACCCATCAGTGAAAAAGTACACTTCCTACCCTCCCACACTATCGAGAATTTCTTCAGAGAATGGCATAGGGAAGGGATCATGTACGCAGGCATCATTCAATTTGTGCAGGTCAACACAGATTCTTATTTTTCCTTTAGCCTTTTTCTCTTGGACCACCATGGGGCTTACCCAATCAGACTATTCTACTGATTCGATGATACCTACGGTATCATTTTGTCAATTTCTTCCCTGACTTTCTGCTTATACTTGGGGTTTAATCGGTAAGGTCACTACTTAACATAGTGCACATCTAGTTTTAAAGTGATGTGCATGACCCCCAGGTACCCTATAATACCCTTGAGTTCTGAGAATTTCATAGGAAACAGGTCCTGGTACTCCGTGAGATGCTCTGTGAATTTCCCAACGGTATCATCATCCCAGTAGTCCCCAATCTTAGCTAGCTTATGTTGATATTCTATTCCAATTTTGAGTTCCCTTAGCTTAAGAGGCTTGGTCACATCGACGGTCTATAGTGGGGGTCCAGCAACTCCGAGTTCACCCTCCGATTTTGGGATAGTGATATCTCGCAAGTCTTCATCACATTCCTCCATTAATAGATTATGATAGTTAACAATATCCTGCATTTGTGTATCCCAAGTTGGTGCCCCGTACTCCACATGAGGGCGTGATTCATCAAATACTAGGGCATCTATATCCTGTAGGACTTCGTCTAATGTCTCGGTTTCAACTATCAACCCAGACATCCCCACAAAATCTTCCTTCATGTTCTCCCAGTGGCGGGTATGTTGATGTAGCTCTGCATCCAGACACCATGCAGTGGGGATTGGCGCCAAGGCATGAATGAACAGGTGAACCCATTCGTCCTTGGTCCTTTCACACCATACCTCCATCCATGCCGCCACATGCTTGCATGGGTCTCTTTGGCCAAGGAAAGTCTCCATGTGTATTTGAATGAGAGGTTCAAATCGTAGGATCATCATCTCGTGACATTCCTCCCATTCCTGGAATGTCCCCTTATGAGTTTCCCACCACCGCGCAGGGGTCACGTTCATGTCTAGGTTAAGCACCCACATTCTTCGCTCCCTTCGGACTTCTGCTTCAAATGTTCTCATAAAATTCCTAATACTACCAAAACCATCAAAGTAAGGCAGCCCATATAACCCTGACCCCGCCCAGTTGCATAAGACCCAGCTTTAATGTTTTCCCTGTACCCCCGCTTTATAATAAACCTCATCACCATATAATAAACCCGTTGTATATGTTTTGAAACCCCGCGCTACACAAAAAAACTTGCCACGTCACCTAGTGCCCAGACCCCACTACTCCACCTGCTCGTCACCCTAGATGCCTGACCACCATCGATCTCCACCCCCAAGATCCAACGGCCCACGACACATATCAAAAATCTATTTGTGCCAGAGTTAACACTTTTAAGATTTGAGAAATGGGAAATATTCCTCCACCACATGTCTCCCTCTATATGGTATCGTACGCCCGATTCCAATACCATCACTGCCCCTCTGATCATGCAAAAACCACCCTCTCTGCTCCCAAAAACCACTTTTCCTCCTCTTGCCAATTTTAATACTGCCTCCTCTGTTCAAACTCCCTGTAGGTTTCTACCTATGGAACCAAGTCTTGACCCACCATTCTTCGCCCTGCAAAGCCTGAAAAACCCCAATAAATGCAAAAAAAAGCCCTCGAAACACAGGTTTTAAAGCTCACAATTGTTTTATGTGCAGGTTTAATGGCAGAAGCATAAGAAATTCATTCCAAGGGTCCGAAAAATGTTTTAATGAATGTCTAGGTTACAATCTAGAGGTTTATTCTATTTTAAAGGGACCAGAGGCGAAATTCAAGCTTAATCACTGATGAGTCATGATCCTCGGTGGTTAATAAAACCCTCCAGCAGCAGAAGAACGGATCCCTACACCAATAACACAGAAAAAAAGAGACACAGTGAAGAAATAAAGCAGTCAAAGGACTGTGACAAAGTAGTGAAGGTCAAAAGGCTAATCAAATATCAAAAGAACAAATCAGGAAAATTAGCCATAAAACAGAAGTCAAAGATGATGAAGACAGACAGCAAAGATTAAAGTATTAAAGGTTAACCAAAAGGGTTAATAAATAAAGAAGAGAAAAATGAAAAATTAAAGAAAAGACAGTGAAACAGAGAGTTAAAGGACAGATCCAAAGTCTTAAAGCCTAAACAAAGTTTAAAAGATAAAAAATAGGCAGGTTAAAAACATAAACAAATTCGAATGACTAGATCCAAGAATTTACTTCTTCAGAACGATATTTTGCCACCTACATCATGTTTTCTTTCAATAAAACATCAAACAGTTATTACAAACAATTAGAGATATTTTTGATCTACCTAGCAATTATTGTAAAGTTATTCAAAAAGCCTTAAAGTCAAAAATTTCAGAGAATTAGCTCAAAGTATAAGTTAGGAGTTATTACTTCAGAGAAACACTCCCAGATATTTTTTCCTTGGGCCTTGCATGGTCACAAAGCTCAAAAACTCATTAAAATATGTAATAAATGACATCTAAACCCTAGCTCAGTATCACCTCCTCATTTGCAGATAAATACTGCATGTGAGCTTCATTTTTAGCGTTGATTAGTTGGTGGTTATTTGACTGATTTCTATTGCAGAGCTAGCTGAGGATTGCTAGGCTGGATTTGAGAAAACTCTGAGTTGCAGAGAGCTATTGTACATGGAGTAATGTAATTTTTTTTATCATCAGTAATACAAGCACGTTCACAGGATTCTTGAGCTATGTTAATGGTGAAGTTTTCCTTCTTTTTCATTGTTTTTCTTCTGTTTTCCATTTTTTCCATATTTCTCTGATAAGAGAACAAAATTTTAGAGTAGGATATGCTGTTTTGGCACCCTATTTCTGTCTTCCTTCTTTATATTAATGTTTTCTTCTACAAGGTCTAATTGGAGAATTCTTAATTGCTCTCCAGTTCCATCTAGCCTGCCATCTTAGAAATGATTTAATAGAGTCAAGCCAAATAAGTCTATGGTAAGCCCTGTCCTTTGGTGTAGCTTGAAATATTGTTTCTGAGGCTTTTCTTTGAAGTATACTTAGTATAGTATCAACCAGGGAAGTTTATAGTATGCCCTGTCCTTTGGTCTGCCTCAAAATGTTTCTTTGAAGGTATTTTGAGTGTTGAGTTAAATAATATAGGTTTAGCTTGCTCTTTAAGTTCTCTCACTATTATCTTAAATGTTTTCTTCATCTGAAAGTAATTCTAGGATTGCTGGATTGTTGTCTTAAAGGTTTTCTTATTAAAGTCTAGCCAAAGAAGTCTATGGTATTCCCTGTCCTTTGGTTTGCCTCAAACAATTACCTCAAAGTATTTTCTTGTTAAAGTAGAGCTAGAATATTCTTAACTGACTATAGTTCTACTGCCTTCACAACTTATTATTATTTCATATCACAATCTAATCTAAGAGATCCACTTGATATAGTTATCTTGCCCTATGAAAACCCTTGCAGATTTGATGAAAAATTAAATCCTTTTATGACTCCATAGCCCAATGGATTAATGTTTTCTCATGGTCTATCTATTCAGCTGAAACACTCCTTCAATTAATCACACCATAGATCTGTCAACCTATCAATTAATCAACCAAAACAAGAAAGTCCTTATAACTTAATAACTAGCCTAATACCATAAAACAAGAGCACAAAGACATATCATCTATAAACACTTAAATAGAGAGATACCTCTCTGAATCTAGGAAGGGTAGGTCCTAAGATTCCAAAGTGGTTCTTATGTGGCCCCTGCAATGTTTTTTCTTTCCAATCTTGCAAATCACAGGGAGCCAACATAGTGGTGACCGTATTGGGGAATATTGAGTAATAAACAACCTAAAAAACTCAGAAAACATTATTTTAAACTTATATGAATCAAGTGTTAGCCAAGAATGGTTCTTGGATGTTGATGGTGGACAACAACCAACCATAAAAAAATTATAAATCCTGCACCTGGTGACTCCACTGGTTTTCCACAGGCTCCACTGGGAAACTTATTTTATCATCAAAACTTCATCAATACCCAGTCAAGAATACTTAGTGGATTAGGTATTTCTTTCACAGATTGGTTTGTGACTTAAGACTGTTATACCTCTAAACCTTTCTAATTCTTGGATCCAAAGTTCTGGCTTCTAGAAGAATTCATACCAGATCCCATCCTGACCCAAATAATTCTGCTATAGTTGACAATCCTGAAAGCATCCTTAGGAATTCTCCTAAATCCAAAAGTTCAGCTGTTAGCATATCTATCCACAAAGCAAGTTCCCTACCTGAAAACCTTAAAGACTTGCAGAATATCCCCTCTGACCCACCCCTAGAAAAAATCTTTTCTAGGACTAGATATCTGAGTTGGATTACCTAGATATTTTTAGACCCATCCACTCTACAACAGAATTATGTTGTGTTAAATTCATCCCCCACTGTTCACCTCCCTCCATTTAACCCTGTACCTCCTTTTGTAAACCCTCCTCTTGTTAAACCTCCTTTGTTTCCACAACCACATATCATGGAAACATGGTATGCTCCCTTGGTCCTTCCTTTACCTTTAGTTGTTCTGCCACAAGACTATCAGTCCAAGATTCCTTTATATGATGCTAGTAGTTCTACTACTTCTCAACAACATGTGGACAAAATGAATGACGACTTTGACAGAAAATAAATAGATGATGAAACTGTTAAACTTAGAATGTTTTCTCAAATATTAGGGGGAGAGGCTAGAAAATGGTTTAAATGCTTAACCCCTAACAACATAAATAACCTCCCTTCTTTTCATTAGTTATTTTTAAACAAATGGGAAGTCAAGAAAAATCCTCTTCAAATCCTATCATAGTATGATAACCTTAAAAGAAATTTTGGAGAGAATGTCCAAGACTACTGCACTAGGTTCAATAGTGTATACAATGCACTCCCTTCCCACATGAAACCCCCACAAGGCCTAGCCCTATTAAAATTTCCAGATGGGTTTGATCCAGACATGTCTTATCAATTAAGAGAAAGAGACCCCCTCACCTTAGAAGACATGAAAAGGGGAGTAGTAAGTGTAGAAGCCAATTTAATTGATAAAAGGGCTATATTGAGAGAAGAGAAGAAGGCTACATACAAAGAGGAAACTATGGCCTCCACATCTGATGCTAAAATTGACAGCCTAGTTAGGACAATGGAAAGGATGATGGAGAGAATAAACATGAATGAGAGAGCTTATCCTAGAGAAAACCAAAAATCTCCTCAAAACAGAAATCAAAATCAGAACAAAAACCAAAAATTTAGAAGAAACCCCCCACAAATTAGGCAAAGAGGTCCTGATCAGCAAGTTAGACCTCCTTTCCAAGAAAACTATGCTGATGAGGATGAGGGGGTAATTGAAGAAACAAAGGAAAATCATATAAATTTAATGGGAGTAAACAATGAGGATATTGTTTTCCTCACTGAGGAAGAACAAGGCATATTTGCACCATATGAAGAAGACAACCTAGAATCTGAATACTAAAAACAAGGCTTTGAAAATGCCATCATGGAAGTACATAGACAATATGAAATCAGAATCAAGAAAAACCAAGACACTCCCAAAGGGAAAAACTCTGAAATTTATGCTAGAAAAACACCTGAAAACATTTCTAAAAAGAAAGCACAAAACACTAACATAGTGGCTGAAAGTTCTGATAAAAAATAAAGGTAAAAACAACCAATCTAGTCCCGAACATAGTGGTGACCAAAGCAGCACTAGCAACATAGCTAGTGCTCCTAATAAAATTGGTTTAACTGTTGTTCCTAATAAAAACCATCAAGCTGAAATTGCCGTGAAAACAGGGTCTAAAAAGGCTGATTTAAACATTTAAAAAACTCAAACACCTTTCAGCATAGAGAATGAAATTTCCGAAATTAAAATCTCTATTCCCCTTACTGAATTAGTCACTCTAGATGTATATAAATCCCAACTTTTGAGAGCTTTAAACATAGGAGAAAATGCTGATTTTGTTAACTTAAATGATGACAAACCTGAACTTTTGTTTGGACTAGAAGTAGAAGGGAAATTTCAAGAGGGAGGTGTTCCTCCATTCTATGTCATTTTATACATCCATGGTAAAATTCTCCATAATTCCATGTTGGACTGTGGTGCTTCACACAACCTTATGCCAAAAGTAGTGATGGAAAGACTAGGCCTTGAAATAACTAGACCATACAAATATTTATACTCTTTTGATTTTAGTAGAGTTAAATGTATAGGCCTAATCAAAGATCTATGTGTCAACTTAGCAAAAATACTAGCCAAGAGCCTAGTAATGGATATTGTAGTGGTTTATATTCCTCCTAAATATGGTATTCTCCTTTCAAGATCATGTGATGCGAAACTCCAAGGCACCCTCCAAATGGACATGACCTATGCTACCATCCCTGTCTTTATTCAACCAAGGAGACTATATAGGGAAACTCACATGAAATACATGGTTAGAAGTCAAGAAAAACTAGATAACTCCCCTCTTTCTTATATTCACACAGACCTTGATTCATTCATCCTTTACAATGATGAAAATGTTAATGAACAAGTGATAGAAAATGAGAAAAAAATGGTAGAAGAAGAGGAAAAAGAGGAGGAACAGTCAAAGAAGTTTTGTTAGGTCCCTATATTACTAGTATAGTCCCTTATTGTTATTAGTGTAACCCCCTTATTGTTATTATTGTACCCTTGTAACCCCCATTTTGTTATTATTGTGCCCTTAAATTATTATTGTTAGGTCAGATAGGATTACATTGTGGCCCACTAGGATTACATTATGGCCACATGGACTCCTATATATAGAAAGGAGGTTTTGTAAATTGTATCATCCAAGAATTTTTCATTTATGAAATGTATTGGAGGTTTCCCCCTCAAAGTGGCTTATTTATAAGGTGTTGATATCTCTTTTCTTCTATTTTTGGAGCTGGTTACACAACATTTGGTATCAGAGCTTTGGATTCTAGGGTTTCTCTACTCCAAACAGGTCATCGTGGAATTTTCACTATAACCTTTTTTTCTACGAAGTTTCAGAAGCTGAAATTTTTAGGGTGCGAAGCCAAAATCCTGAGGAAGATCTTCTAAAAATTTCAGAGCCTGGTTCACAATATTTTCGGAGATATGATCTGTGGAAGTTAGGTCTTTTTTCAGGCTCCTAAACAGGTCATTGTGGCATGTGCGCTATAACTTGTTTTCTACGAAGGTTCAAAATCTGAAATTTTTAGGGTGTGAAGCTGAAATCCTAAGGAAACTTGTCGCAAAATTTCAGAGCTTGGTTCGCAACATTTTTGGAGATATGATCTGTGGAAGGTAGTGCTTTTTCAAGCTCCCGAATTTCATCTCAAAGAGGTGATCATGGGAAAAGTTCAATAACTCTCTCTCTGAGCATCGGATTGGAGTGCCGTAAAAAGTGGTCACAATTACATGGACTATAGTTTCTTGGCTATAAATTTTAGAGGCGAAGGGCGAAACAGTGACACGTGGCAAGTCGTACAATTTTGCTCTATTGAACCAGTCCATAATTAGGTCATTGTGGGAGACTGGATATAACTTTGTCTTGGAGAATCCAAATCAGGTCAGACCTGTAGCATTCAAAAGAGAATTCAGAGGGCTACTTCAGTGCTAAATTTCAGATATTAAAGAGCCGCAATCACAGAGATAATCCAATTTCAATATCAAGCACCTCAAAAGCAAGAAAAAGGTGTGTGTTTTTTTTCCGAATTGCATAAGTCTTGTTTGAAAAATATATTTCAATTGATTCCAAGGGCATATTGCAGAATAGATATCAGTATTGGGTTCTAAAAAATGCCCCTTAAAAATAATTCAACACAAATTAAGCCTTCAGAAGGCTCTACTATGACTCATGAAGATGAAGAATTGCAACATGATCTATAAAAATTACAAGAGCAAGTGCACCAAATTTCGCTCTCGCAAAGAGCAACAAAAAATGAAATGGAAGTTTTGAAGAAAGGCGTGGAAGCAGAGATGGAGGGTGTGAAGAATAATATGGATGGTTTGAAGAAAGGCGTGGAATCTAAGATAGATGGCATGGAAGCTGGCATGGAATCTAAGATGGATGACATGGAAGCTAAAATGGAAAACATGAAGAATGATCTAAAAGTAGACATAGAAGGTTTGACAAAGTTGAAACAAGAAATGTTTCCTAATGGTGAAAAGAGAGTAAAGGAAACTCATGATGAGAAAAAAATAAATGTTAATCGTGATTTCATAAACTCTAATGTTGGCGGGAAGAACCACCATATTCCAAAAATGGATACGAGGAAGTTTTATGGAAAGGATCCTGTAACATGGATACTACAGATGGAGCAATATTTTGATCTCCATAATGTGCAAAACACACAAAAGGTACGCATTGAAACTTTACATTTAGAACAAAATACATTTGTATGGTATCGATGGCTTTGCTCTCGTAAAAAAGTTGTCACTTGGTCAATTTTTACGAAGGAAATGATAGCACATTATGAGGATACAAAGAGCAACACCTTCTTTAGCCAATTGATAAATCTCAAACAAAAGGGTTTAGTGGGGGAGCACATTGAGGACTTCCAAAAATTGAATATAAGGGTAACTGATATTCCAGAGGAACACAAGATTGATCTGTTCATAGGCACTTTAAAGGATAACATCCAACATGAAGTTCGCGTTTTGGAACTTGATTCATTGGAGAAGGCATTCAGGTTAGCAAGAAAAATTGAATGTAAAATTATGGCAACAAGGAAGCCTAGCACTCACTTCTATAAAAAAGGAAGTGTTTCTACGCCTAGATTTCCACAACCTACAAGGTTGACACCACAACAATTGGAAGAAAAAATAGAAAAAGGGCTTTGCTACAGTTGTGATAGCGAATACACTAAAGTCATAAGTGTGCTAAGAAGAAATTATTTTACATAGACTATGAAGAGGAAGAAGAAAATGAACAAGAAGAGGATATACACCAGGAACCAGCCCTAGAAGAGGAAGAAATGAATCCAACCATATCGTGTAATGCACTGGCAGGAATTACCACTCCTCAAACTCTCAAGATAAAAGGACATATCAAGAAGAAAAAGGTAATAGTGTTGATTGATTCAGGTAGCACCCATAATTTTATTCATTGTAAGGTAGCCAAGGAATTAAATTGTTGCCTATACCCAGCACCAGAATGTCAAGTTATGGTTGCAAATGGAGGAACTATAAATTTCTCTAGAAAATGCCATAATATCAAGCTAACAATGGGGGATTATGCATTGACTAGTCCAATGCTTTCCATTCCTATGGGAGGTGCTGATGTTGTACTAGGAGTACAATGGTTACAATATTTGGGGATGGTAGCTTTTAATTTTCAAGAAAATTTCTTGAAAAATTTTTTAGAAGGAAAGGAAGTTGAATTATGGGGTATTGCAGGGAATTTGGGAAAGATAATAAGCTCTAATGTAATGACAAAGCTTCTAAAGAAAGAACAACGAGGTGTAATTGCACAATTATGCTCACTAGAAGTTCCAACATCAAAATCATCTATTTCTACAGATCTCCAACAAGTCTTGGACAATCATTCCAAGGTTGTTTGAAACTCCCAAAGGACTCCCACCTATTCGTGATCATGACAATGCTATTCATTTGATTCCAGGAAGTGTTCCTCCAAACATCAGGCCTTATAGATATCCTTACGTACAAAAGACCGAAATTGAACGTATGATTGCAGAAATGTTAGAGGCGGGTATAATTCAACCTAGTCAAAGTTCTTTCTCTGCTCCTGTAGTATTGCTACACAAGAAGGATGGATCATGGCGAATGTGTCCAGATTATAGGGAGCTCAATAAGCTCACCATTAAAGATAAAATTCCCATTCTTGTGATTGATGAATTATTGGATGAATTACATGGAGAAATTTACTTTACCAAGTTGGATCTTCATTTAGGATATCATCAAATTAGAATGAAGACTGAAGATATTCCAAAAACAACATTTCGAACTCATGAGGGTCATTATGAATTTTTGGTCATGCCTTTTGGCCTTACCAATGCACCTTCTACATTTCAAGGGTTGATGAATTCCATTTTCAAACCCTTCCTTAGAAAATTTGTGCTTGTATTTTTTGATGATATACTAATCTACAGCAGGTCTTGGAAGGATCATGTTGAACATGTTGACAGGGTGCTCAAACTATTGCAGGAGAAACAATTATATGCAAAAAAGTCCAAATGTTTCTTTGGAGTACAAGAGGTGGAATATCCGGGTCATATTGTATCTCACGAGGGGGTTAAAGTGGACCCTAACAAAATTAAAGCCATTAAGGAATGGAAAGTTCCCACAACCATAAAGCAGTTGCGAGGATTTCTCGGGTTAACAGAGTATTATCGCAAGTTTGTTAAGAATTATGGGAGAATAGCAGCACCTCTAACAACATTATTGAAGAAAGATGCATTTTCATGGACTCCTCAAGCAACTAAGGCCTTTGAACGTCTTAAAGAGGCAATGTGCCTAGCACCGGTCTTAGCTACACCAGACTTCACAAAAACCTTTATTGTGGAATGTGATGCCTCAGGAAATGGAATTGGTGCAGTTTTAATGCAGGAACGAAGACCCATTGCTTTTGAAAGTCGTCCAATCAAAGGAAAGTATTTACAGAAACCTATTTATGAGAAGGAAATGTTAGCAATACTGCATGCACTAAAGAAATGGAGAACTTACCTAATGGAAAGACACTTCAAGGTAAAAACTGATCATGATAGTCTGAAACACTTTTTGGAACAAAGACTATCTTCAGAAGAGCAGCAAAAATGGGTCACAAAGATGTTGGTTTATGACTTTGAAATAATCTACAAAAAAGGAAAGCTTAATGTTGTTGCAGATGCACTCTCAAGAAAGAATGAAGAGGTGGAAGCATTGCTTTGTGCCATTTCTATTATCCAACCAGATTGGATAACTCAAGCAAGAGATGAATGGAAGAAGGAAAAAGATGTATGGACACTCATTCAAAAGTTGCAGCAAGATCCTAGTACATCTGATACATTTAGTTGGAAAAATGATTCCTTATGGTACAAAGATCGCTTATATCTTTATAAGAATTCCCAACTAAAACAAAATATTCTTCTGGAATTGCACACTTCTCCTTTAGGAGGACACTCAGGATTTTTAAAAACTTACCACAGGGTGAAGAAAGAATTTTTTGGGGATGGCCTTAAATCTGATATTCAAAAGTTTGTGGCAGATTTTTTGGTTTTGCCAGCAGAATAAATTTGAGACAATTAAGACCCCGGGACTTATACAACCTTTATCCATTCCAAGTCAACGTTGGGAGGAGATTTCAATGGATTTTATCACAGGTTTACCTAAGTCCGAAGGAAAGAGTGTCATCATGGTGGTAGTTGATAGACTTACCAAGTATGCACACTTTTGTACATTATCTCATCCATTTAAAGCAAGTACAGTTGCTATGACATTTATGGACAGAATTCAAAAGCTACATGGAAGCCCAAGGGTTATTGTGAGCGACAGAGATCCCATTTTTACTGGAAATTTTTGGACGGAGTTATTTTCTTGTTTGGGTACACAATTAGCTCATAGCTCATCTTATCATCCTCAATCTGATGGTCAAACTGAGATAGTAAATAAATGTTTGGAAGGATATCTTCGTTGTTTTGTATCCGATAAACAAACACAATGGGTCAAGTGGTTACCTCTTGCTGAATGGTGGTATAACACTTCCTTCCATACTGCAGCAAAAATGACCACATTTATGGCACTTTATGGATATCATCCACCATCCATCACATCATCTTTAAGGGAAAATTCGAAGGTTCAAGCAGTGGAAGATCACATCGAGCATCAGCAAGAAGTTCTCCAACTCTTAAAGGATAACCTGAATTTGGCACAAAATCGAATGAAACAACAGGCAGATCAACATCGTAGCGAGAGAAGTTTTGATGTAGGAGATTGGTTATTTTTACAGCTACAACCATACAAAAAAATGTCCCTCAAGCAAGAAAAGAAGGATAATAAATTATCGCCAAAGTACTATGGTCCTTACAAGGTGTTGCAAAAGATTGGTACTATGGCATACAAATTGGAGCTTCCTGCTTCTTCGCGAGTGCATCCAGTTTTCCATGTTTCATGCTTAAAGAAAGTTATAGGTGAAAATCTTCCAGTTCAAACAATATTTCCAGAACTTGATGAGGAAGGAAAAATCATATTGGAACCTGAAGCGGTCACGAAAACAAGAACTTGACAACTACGGAATCGATCAATTTCAGAGTATCTCATCAAGTGGAAGAACTTACCCACTGAAGATTCTACATGGGAGGATGAGAATTTTATACAGAAGCACCCAGAGCTACTCAAGTGTTGAGGACAACACTTATTTGAAGGAGAGGGGCATGTTAGGTCCCTATATTACTAGTATAGTCCCTTATTGTTGTTAGTGTAACCCCCTTATTGTTATTATTGTACCCTTGTAACCCCCATTTTGTTATTATTGTGCCCTTAAATTATTATTGTTAGGTCAGCTAGGATTACATTGTGGCTCACTAGGATTACATTATGGCCACATGGACTCCTATATATAGAAAGGAGGTTTTGTAAATTGTATCATCCAAGAATTTTTCATTTATGAAATGTATTGGAGGTTTCCCCCTCGAAGTGGCTTATTTCTAAGGCATTGATATCTCTTTTCTTCTATTTTTGGAGCTGGTTACACAACAAGTTTTCCCAAACAGAATATTATAGAAAACTTAGTGAAAACCATGGGGAACGAAGTAACCATGAACATAGTGCTGACCATGAAAAACAAAATGAAAATCAACATAGTGGTGATCATTAAAAAAAAAAAAATGACAAACATGGTGCAGACCCTAAAGAACAACATAATAAACAATATAGTGACAACCACTATAAACAACATAATAAGGACAACAATGACTCTAATGAAAAATATTAAATTGAACCTCTTTGGAGTATGATTTTTGATGTGTCTTGTAGCAAAACTGGTTCAGGAAAAGGCATATGGGTGCACAACACAGAAAACAATCATGCAGAAGGTCACTCATACATGCTAAATTTTCAATGAAAAAATAACATAGTTGAATATGAGGCACTCCTCTTAGGACTACAATTACTGAATAAATTAGGAGCCAAGAGAATAATTGTCCATGAAGATTCAGAGTTAGTCATTAGGAAGATAAATGGAGAATACATAGCCAAGCATCCTAGATTAAAAGCCCATAGAGATGATGCTATTGACCTCTTCAAAACATTCCAAGAATATGAGATTAACTTTGTCCCTAGAAATCAAAACATCCTTGCTAATGGATTAGCATTTGCTACCAGCACATGTCAAAAGCCTTATCAAAACAAGCAATAAACATTCCAAGTCAAATATAGACCAAGAGTTCCTGATAACATAAAATACTGGTAAGTTTTTGAAGGAGATAAAAAGATAGAAGATTTCTTGCAATCTAGAAATGAGTTTGAAATTCCAAATTCAGACTCAGAGTATGAAGAAGACTTCTCTGCTGAGGAACAATCTTACAAAGAATAACCTCTAGACACTCCTAATATAAATCTGTTAACAAAAGAACACATACAAAAAACAGAGTTGGGCACTAATTTAGAAAAAAAAAAACTTTGAAGTGTTGCAGTCCAATAATGATAACTTTCCAAAGGGACTCACTCCTCTAGAGGAATTGTTTGACTTTAATGATGTTTCTAGGAAGCCAAAGATTGAATCCACTGAAACTGAAATAGAATAATGCAATATAGGTAGTGAACAAAAATCCAAAATGATCAAACTGTCTAAAACACTGCCAGCTCATATAAAACAGAAATATCTTGAGCTCTTTAGAGAATTTACTGATGTTTTTGCTTGGAGTTATGAAGATCTAAAGTCCTATGATACAGAGATAATTCAGCATAAGATACCTCTCAAAGAAAACTAGAAGCCCTTTAAATAGAAATGCGCAGAATAAACCCTGTACAACTACCTCTGGTTGAGAAAGAAATTAAGAAAATTTATGATGCTAGAATAATAGTCCCTCTGAGATACTCATAATGGGTTTCAAATCTTGTATCAATGAGGAAGAAAACATGAGAAATTAGGCTATGCATAGACTTTAGAAATTTAAACAAATCCTCCTTGAAAGAAAATTACCCTTTACCAAAAATGGATCACATCTTACAAAGGGTAGTGGGTTCTAAAATAATTTCTTTGCTAGATGGCTTTTTAGGATACAATCAGGTGCTGGTACACCCAGATGATCAACACAAGAAAAATTTCACTACACCTTGGGGCACTTTCATGTATGTGAAAATTCCTTTTGGGTTAATGAATATTGGTGCCACCTTCCAAAGATCCATGGATATTGCTTTCTCAGAAGAAATAGGTTACTTCATTGTGATTTAACTTGATGACATCACAACATATTCTAAAACATATGAAGAACACCTAACTCATTTAAGAAAAGTCTTTGAAAAATGTAGAAATTATGGTTTGCCTTTGAATCCCAAGAAAAATCTATTTGGCCTCCAAGAAGGAAAAATTTTAGGCCATATCATATCTGAAGAAGGGATCAAGATTGGCCCAAAAAGGATTGAAGGAGTATTACAAATGAGTCATCCTAGAAATATCAAACAGTTGTAATCTTTCATTGGAAAAATAAATTTCTTAAGAAGGTTCATACGAAACCTTGCGGAACTCCTAAGAAACATTACGAACATGCTAAAAAGAGAAATAGGATTCAAGTGGACCATAGAAGCAAAGAAATCCATTGAACTGGTAAAAAAATAACTTACCCAAACGCGAGTTCTAATTAGCCCTTATTTTACCAAATATTTCTTCATCTTCTCCTTTGCATCAGAACATATAGTTGTTGCTGTCCTACTGTAGAAAAACATAAAAGGACAAGAACAATCCATTGCATTTTTCAACAAGGCATTAAGAGATGCGCCTCTGAAATAAAACATAATGGAAAAAGAAGCTTTTGCCTTAATCAAGGCATTAAAATATTTTAGAGTTTATATTTTGCACTCACACATCATTGCATTTGTGCCTCACTCAGTAGTAAAATACATATTAACACAAGATCCTGATGGAAAAAGGGGTAAGTGGATTGATGTTATATTATAATGTGATATAGAAATCAAGCCCAATAAACTAATCAAAGGACAAGGATTGGCTAAACTCATGGATGAAACAAAATTTAAAGCACTGGACATGAATATGATTGATGCATTAGATAAGCAGGAGGAGTTGGCAACTCCAATTATTGAAGAATCATTTCTGAATTCATCTTGGTACGCTGATATTTTATATGTGCTTTTTAATCTTAATTATCCTCCTAGTTTGTCTAAAATGAAGGCTATATTCTTAAATTTAAAGGCTGTAAATTACTGCATTATAGATAAAGCTTTATATTGGAAAAATGCTAGTGGTATATTGCTTAAATTTTTTCCTGAGAATGATGCAGATAAGATCAAGCATGAGTTTCATGAAGGAGAATGTGGAGGCCACCTCTATTGGAAAATTAATGTCAAAAAAATCCTTAGAGTTGGTTACTGTTGGCCCACCCTCTTTCAAGACATTCATAAAATGGTAATTGCCTGCCATAAGTGCCAAATATTTGAAGGCAAGAGAAAACTGTTGCCATTACCTTTGCATCATATCTCTGTTGAAGCTCCTTTTCAACAATGGGGCATAGATTTTATTGGAGAAATCCATTTTGCCTCCTCTGCCCAACAAAAATGGATCCTCACTGCAACTAACTACTGTACAAAATGGATAGAGGTCATCCCTTCTAGAACTTCCAAAAACTTAGTAATCATCAAATTCCTTGAAAACCATATTTTGTCTAGATTTGGCTGTCCTAGAAAGATTATCACTAACAATGATGTTGCTTTTAGATCCAAGAAAATAGTGGAATTTGCCACAAATATCATATTACATTGGGCCATTTTATAGCTTATTACCCTCAAGGTAATGGGTTGGCTGAATCCTCAAACAAAATTTTGGTAAACATCATCAAAAAGTTGTTGAAAGAGAACAAAAAATCATGGCATAGCAAACTAGTACATGCACTATGGGTAGACAGATTAACAAATAAAAAAGCAATTGGAATGTCTCCCTATCAGCTAGTTTATGAAGCAGATGTTATTTTTCCAACGAGTTTAGGAGTTCCAGTCATGAAGCTCATCCAAGAATCATAGTTTGAATAAAATGACATGCTAAGAAGGATAAATCAGACTGTCCAGTTGTAGAAAACTAGAGAAGAAGTATATAATAGAACACAACAAGTGTAGGAAAATATTAAGAAGCTGTTTGATAAAAGAACCAAGGAAAATGACTTCAACATTGCTGACAAAGTGCTAAAGTTGGATTCAAGAAGAGAAGAAGGGCAAGCATGGGAAATTTGAGAATCTATGGAAAGGTCCATACATCATCCATTCAGCAAGAGGAAACAATGAATTATTCCTACAAGAGATGGATGTAACGAAATTGTTTGGAGGTCCTCTCAATGGCAGGATGCTCAAGCATTATTTCAGTTGAAAAACTCAGCTTAAAAATTTATTCATTATATATAACACTGTTTGAAGAAAAGATCAGAAAAATAAACACAAAAACAAAGAGAAAAAGAAGAAAAGAGGGTAGATAAAAAGAAAAGGTAAAGCCCCGTATCGAAAAATAATGTTTCTAAAAGAGTGCAAATCCAAATGCCACTACTTTGAGAAGAGGAAGTTTTTTTCAGTCATACAACCTAATCATGATTGAACAAGTTTTAAATTTTTGCTGATAGGTTAGTAAAGGAATATTTTCCAAACTATTTAAACTTGGATTATCAATAGATTAGATTAAGAAAAGATATTGGTTCCAAAGGACAAATATAAACCAAGAAAGAAAGAGAGGGTTGCATAAAAAATTCCAAATTACAACCCTCAAGTTTTAGTTTTACTTTCTGCAAAATAAATTATGTGTGCAGCTTGTACAAAATGCCACAGCCCATGACAAATCAAAATGGTTAATCTTGATTTGATCATTTTTTCAATTTCCTGTTTTTTAGATCAGAGAATGAAAATCTGTCAAATGTTTTTAAGCTTGACAGATAAGTATATTAGGTAGAGAATAAAAGATCTCATTAGTGTAATCTAAGCCTTTGGATGATATAAGCATAGAAGTATATAGTTTCTTGTTTTCAAAAGAAAATAATGTCAAGGGTTGCCAATCTAAATGTAGCCAATGAAGAAAAAATGCTAGGAAAGTATGATGGGTAGGTAGAATGTAAGTTGAAGAAATTATGTTTTTCAGATTTCAGAGATCATAGCTTCAAGAGAACTACAACAAAACAACAATGAAAGAATGAGGAGTTTGTCAAGTATGATCAAGGCACTAGTCTACAAAATTCCAGAGATTTGATCTCTGAGGTTCCTGGCACCTCCTGAAGGAGCTGCCCTCCCTAGCTAGAGCCACTGTTATCCTCATTTATTCTACAGAATTAACTAGGTGACTGTTGATTTTTCACAAGCAGCTAAAGATAGCATTCTTTTCCTGTCAGCTATCTTTAGAAATCTCACTACCTTCATTATCCGCAATAAACCTTTTTCTCTATATCTCATCTCTGCCTTCTCAAAACACCTTACTGCTCTTAAAAAGACTCATTTTGGGCTTGTTTATCTCATTTTCATTCTCTCTCCTTACCAAAGTCTCATTCACCCATTTTCTCCAATAAAAACCCATTTTTCCCTCTCAAAACCCTTCAAAATCCTCACCTTCATCATTATCCTCCTTTTTCCACTAGAACAATGTAAAAATACCTTTTTACATTGTTTTTAAATCAAAATATTAGCTTTTGGGGACCCATATTTATATTAAAAACTCTATTTTATTTTGATATAGAGCCCGAACTTTTGTTTATATTTAAAAAATCATTTTAAATATTAAAACCCGACCCCTTTTTTACATATTAAGGCCCCCTGCCTAAATATTTTATAAACACTGCTTCTATTGTTTTTAGCCCAGGCTCCTTTTTTATTATAACCCCATGTCCATATAACCCTGACCCTGCCCAGTTTCATAAGCCCCTGCTTTAATTTTTTCCCCATACCCCCGCTTTATAATAAACCCCGTGTATATGTTTTGAAACTCCGCGCTACATGACAAAAAATCGTCACGTCACCCGGCACCCGGACCCCACCGCTCCACCTGCTCGTCACCCTAGATGCCTGACCACCATCGATCTCCACCCCTGAGATCCGACGGCCCACGACACATATCGCAAATCTATTTGCGCCAAAGTTAACACTTTTAAGATTTACAAAATGGGCAGTATTCCTCCACCACGTGTCTCCCTCTGTATGGTATCGCACGCCCGCTCCCAATAACATTACCGCCCCTCTGATCATGCGAAAACCACCCTCTCCACCCCCAGAAACCACTTTTTCTCCTCCCATCAATTTTTATACTGCCTCCTTTGTTCAAACTCCCTGCAAGTTTCCACTTATGCAACCAAGTCCTGACCCACCATTCTCTGCCTTGCAAAGCTGAAAAAACCCCAATAAACGTAGAAAAAAGCCCTCCAAACGCAGGTTTTAAAGCTCAAAGTTGTTTTATGTGCAGGCTTAATGGCAGAAGCACAAGAAATACATTCCACGGGTTCGAAAAACGTTTTAATGAATTTCTAGGTGACGATATAGAGGTTTATTCTATTTTAAAGGGACCAGAGGCGGAATTCAAGCTTAATCACCGATGAGTCATGATCCTCGGTGGTTAATAAAACCCTCCAGCAGCAGAATAACGCATCCCTACACCAATAACACAAAAAAAAAAGACACAGTAAAGAAATAAAGCAGTCAAAGGACTGTGACAAAGCAGTAAGGTCAGAAGGCTAATCACAGATCAAAAGAACAAATCAAGAAAATTACCCATAAAATAGAAGTCAAAGATGATGAAGACAGACAAAAAAGATTAAAGGATTAAAGGTTAATCAAAAGGATTAATAAATAAAGCAGAGAAAAAAGAAAAATTAAAGAAAATACAGTGAAACAAAGAGTTAAAGGACAGATCCAAATATTTAAAGCTTAAAAAAAGTTTAAAGGATAAAACAGAGGCAGAGTAAAAATAGAAACAAATTCAAATGACTAAATCCAAGCATTTACTTCTTCAGAATGATATTTTTCCACCTACAACATGTTTTCTTTCAATAAAACATCAAATAGTTATTACACACAGTTAGAGATATTTTTGATCTACCTAGCAATTATTGTAAAGTTATTCAAAAAGCCTTAAAGTCAAAAATTTCACAGAATTAGCTCAAAGTATAAGTTAGGAGTTATTACTTCAGAGAAACACTCCCAGATATTTTTTCCTTGGGCCTTGCATGGTCACAAAGCTCAAAAACTCATTAAAATATGTAATAAATGACATCTAAACCCTAGCTCAGTATCACCTCCTCATTTGCAGATAAATACTGCATGTGAGCTTCATTTTTAGCGTTGATTAGTCGGTGGTTATTTGACTGATTTCTATTGCAGAGCTAGCTGAGGATTGCTAGGCTGGATTTGAGAAAACTCTGAGTTGCAGAGAGCTATTGTACATGGAGTAATGTAATTTTTTTTATCATCAGTAATACAAGCACGTTCACAGGATTCTTGAGCTATGTTAATGGTGAAGTTTTCCTTCTTTTTCATTGTCTTTCTTCTGTTTTCCATTTTTTCCATATTTCTCTTATAAGAGAACAAAATTTTAGAGTAGGATATGCTGTTTTGGCACCCTATTTCTGTCTTCCTTCTTTATCTTAATGTTTTCTTCTACAAGGTCTAATTGGAGAATTCTTAATTGCTCTCCAGTTCCATCTAGCCTGTCGTCTTAGAAATGATTTAATAGAGTCAAGCCAAATAATTCTATGGTAAGCCCTGCCCTTTGGTGTAGCTTGAAATATTGTTTCTGAGGCTTTTCTTTGAAGTATACTTAGTATAGTATCAACCAGGGAAGTTTATAGTATGCCCTGTCCTTTGGTCTACCTCAAAGTGTTTCTTTGAAGGTATTTTGAGTGTTGAGTTAAATAATATAGGTTTAGCTTGCTCTTTAAGTGCTCTCACTATTATCTTAAATGTTTTCTTCGTCTGAAAGTAATTCTAGGATTGCTGGATTGTTGTCTTAAAGGTTTTCTTATTAAAGTCTAGCCAAAGAAGTCTATGGTATTCCCTGTCCTTTGGTTTGCCTCAAACAATTACCTCAAAGTCTTTTCTTGTTAAAGTAGAGCTAGAATATTCTTAACTGACTATAGTTCTACTGCCTTCACAACTTATTATTATTTCATATCACAATCTAATCTAAGAGATCCACTTGATATAGTTATCTTTCCCTATGAAAACCCTTGCAGATTTGATGAAAAATTAAATCCTTTTATGACTCCATAGCCCAATGGATTAATGTTTTCTCATGGTCTATCTATTCAGCTGAAACACTCCTTCAATTAATCACACCATAGATCTGTCAACCTATCAATTAATCAACCAAAAAAACAAGTCCTTATAACTTCATAACTAGCCTAATATCATAAAACAAGAGAACAAAGACATATCATCTATAAACACTTACATAGAGAGATCCCTCTCTAAATCTAGGAAGGCTAGGTCCTGAGATTCCAAAGTGGTTATAATGTGGCCCCTGCAATGTTTGTTCTTGCCAATCTTGCAAATCATAGGGAGCCAACACCTCCCATCTCTATAGCCCAATCCTATCCCAGGAGTGCAGGATAAGGGTCCCCATCTTCCACAATCTGAATTACCTCAAAATTCATGCATACCTTAACCCCTGCGATATCTACCATAGTCTTTGACAGTCTACCCAATAGTATGATCTTATGTTGGTTAGCCATGCATAGATGTATAGTAGACCATTCCAGATTAGGTTCTCCGATCCTCTGCCACGTTTATTTGGGAAGGACATTTGCATCAGATCCCAGATCCAGGATGACCTGATCCATTTCATAATCGCTAATCTGCGTCGTTAGCCACATTTCCTGACCAGTGCATTTCTTATGCTTGTAGAGTTTGTGAACATCTTTAACTTCTGTGGGAGGGTCAATTCTGTCTGCGCAGCTGTTTATCAGTGCTTGAATATTTTCTACTGCCTTCTGGTTGTGTAGTAGCTTCATACATGCCTGGAGGAATGGTTTAACTTCATCATCCACTCTTAGGTTTATTGGAGCCTTGGAAGTAGATTCCTCATCCTTGATAAAGTCTTTGCGAGCTTCGATGAAGGTTTATTTCTCCTTCTATAGGTCCAAGCTTTCTTGTTTGATAGCAGCTTTTTGAATAAGGGGTTCATCTTCAGCTCTCTCCTCAGCTCCTCCAGTAGCAATGCCACTGTGCGTTATGACATTAATACTGGGTCCCTCATCACGTGGTTCTTCCTTAACCCTTTTCACATTCTGCATTGGTGTATGTTGTTTTTCCTACATTTTTGCTATCATTACGGGACAATCTTCGATCACATGATCCAATTGTCTACAATATCGGCAAGATTTTCATGTAGGGTTCAGACAATCCCTTGTGAAGTGCCCTATTTATCCACATTTATAATAGATCAATTTCCCTCTTCGCTGACCTATGCTTCCACCTCTTCCCCCTCCCCTGCCTCTGGCTGGGGAGCCTCCTCTACCCAAGGGAGATAATGGTGAAGAAGGGTTAGCCTGTACCCTGTACAGGTTTCCTCGGTCTATCATTAAGTCATTTTTCTGACAGTTATGTTCTTCATGTCCCACAGATGAGCAGAATCGACACCATTGTTGCTTCAACTTTGGAACATAATCAACAAGATGGGGGCAGTGGTTGGTATCATGTAGTCCAGTTACGCAACAGTCAACACACCATAACGTCGGATAGCTTGGTCTCGCAGCCTCTTTCAGATGCAATGGGATGGATCCCCCAGCCCGTATGTAGTTCACCAGCAGAGGGAACTAATCATTGGTGTGGCCTGACACCCTGCATGCTATGCACCATACGTTCAGGTTTGCTTCTTTTCCTCGCTCTTTCTGTAAATTTTGGATTTCAGGATGCATTTCCTCCAGCTGTCCCTGGATCTGTTGTACCCCAAACTGGTCATCATCTCTTGGTGCAGTTTCTAGCTTCATAACAATCTCCAAGGCTTTCTCTTGTGTCTCAATCACTTGCTGACGCATAGGTCCGCGCAAGTCAGGTAATAACATGGCGATGAACTAGTCCTTGTGCTCTTTATCATCATACTAAAATTCCCCATCCCTGATAAACTGCTTCGACCGCTGATTAACCTCCCATACCGACTTAGTGGGTCCTTTTCTAAAGTATTTCAATTCAACCACTAGCTGAGCGTAGGAATTAGGCTTCCGAAACAGTTTTTTTAAAGAATTCTTAATATCTTGAATAGATGGATCTGCATGCTGGCCTACGTACACCATGTACCAATCTAGGGCCCTTCCTTCAAAGCCGAGGGATAGTTGCACCCTCTTTACAGCATCGCTAGCCACATTATGCATAGTCCATATTGATTCCGCTATGAACCAAAATCGGTCCATATCTTCATCTCCTACACCCTTGAAGGTGGGAAGCTTCATGTGTGTAGCCATATCTTCTTCCGATGGTGGCAGAGGTGTGGGGGATTTCTTGCCCTTATGCTAACTCTAAGGTGGTGTAGCCAGAGGACTTGTTCCTACATGCACAGTAGACTCTCTTAATGGGCTGTAGATGGATCTATCCCCTTCTCGGTTGGTTCAGTAGTACTTACCACTTCATGTTGTACTCTCACTCTGATCAGAGGTCATCCATTAGATGTAGTTGCACAAAATTCCCTTTTTCGCACAATAATATTTTAATTAGAAATGGCAATGTTCATAGGAACTTACCTCAGAATCCTTCAAAGAACCTCCGCTCTGCTTCAGAGTAGGATACAAAATGATTGACTGTGAATTCCATTACAAATCCTCCTAGCACACTATCTACCCAATGATCTACCGTGCAGGTGATTGTGTTGTCAGCCTTCTCCAACTGTTGAATCAATTTTAGAGTCCACTGCATAACTTGATCGTATTTCCAACACGTCTGGAATTCTACTAGCCTCGGTAGCCACTCCTGGAGCTCATGCACAAAATTTACAAAGAAAATTTCATATACTTTGGTGAAAATATATTTTTTCTTCCACTTCTCAGTTTTTTTCTTCGTGTTACGATTCTCCTTTATAGAAAATTCTTGAATCTGTCTTTCGAACCAGTCTTCGAGCTCCAATTTCTCAGGTCTGCAATGGCCTCGTGGCATTACCCAATCTCTCTCTCAAAATAGTCCCTGTCCCGGCAACAGAACCATTTTTTGGCTTCAGGGGTCCTAACCCAGGTTCGGAGTTAAGGTTTGCCAACAAACCCCTATACTACTAGCCCTTTTGGCAATGACCTACTTTCACAGGCCAAGGTCTCACCCGAAGTAATATGGGTGGGTGTTGGAACCAGGTTTTCACACCTTTGGAGAGAGTAGGTAACTAAGGCATATCTCATTGAGTTCTATCAGGTTCACACAGAAACAAGCCTATTGTCGAGACTTTAACAATGTAATTAGCATGTATCCATAAACAAAGCTACTATTATTAACAGATTTGATCAACACATTCACATCCACGTGCACATCATCAATTATCACCACAGAACATTACAATTGCAGCTAATTCATATATTGCAGACACAATCGCAACTTATTCAAATAACACAGAGGAACTTCAGTAATAAACAAAACCAATTCAAATAGCATAAATATACTTCAATAGATTCCGCATTCATTAATATCCAAAAACCCAATTACAAGCCCAAGTCACAGCCCATGCACACAACCAGCGGGGTCCACACACAGCAGGACTGAGGATCCCCAGGCACACAGACAGTAGGATTCCTTATCCAAAACAACCCAAAACAAATCTCAACAATTCATACGTATCATCAATCTTACTTCTTACTTTCTAGACCCAACTATCTATCTATTTATATCATCATAGCCTTTGCTATCCTATGGTCTGCAAACCGTGCTTTGTGGACTCTCGGTCTACCCTTTGACCCATTAGAAACATTGGGGGCTTTGACTCACCCCAAATCCCCTATGAAAGACCAATTACTACAAAATTATATAAATAACGAAGCTTAGGGAACCCCGTTCCAACACTCCCCATTGGAAGCATTTCTTCACACTTGTCACTGCATGCATTGGAGTTGTGATGGAAGAAAAGTTAGCAATAAAATTTCTCTAATATTGAGCTGCACCTAAGAAACTTCTTACCTCGATTACTATTTTGGGTGTGGGACAATTCACAATGGCTTCCACTTTAGAAGGATAAATCCTCAAGTCTCCTCCTCGTACAATATTTCCCAATGATCCAAAATCTTTTACTTGAGATGTATGAAAGAATTACATGTGAAAATTGTAGCTTTAAATAAGAAACTTTAAAGTCATAAATGGAAAAAGAGATAAGAAATTAAAATCATGCATGAAGACACAGAGTTGATATCAGAGTTTTTCTAGGAGGGACTACGTCTCAGGGTCCTTCTCAAATAGTGGAGAGGCCTTGCTTTAATTAAATGGAAAAAATGAAAGTACAAGTACAAAATGAGGAATTACACCCTTATACCTGTCCAATCTTAAAATGGCTAAAAATTGCAGACCTTTGATGACCAAATGGGTAGCACCATTGGATTTGTGACATCGAGTAGTTCAAAATCCATATAAAACATGTCCCAATCTGACAAAGTGAATATCTGGCCCCTCTGGAAAAATGGCTCAGATCATGGTTCCGCCCCCTCCTTCACACTACTCAGGGTTCCATTGCCTCGTTTTCTGTGCCCGCTCCTGTCTCTCCTTGGGAATTCTAAAAAATGATGGTTTAAGTAATGAAGGGTTGCGGATTCTCCAAGAATTCAGTTAGGCGGATTGGTTAAGGATTCTGATGTTTGGGAGGAGGTAGGGTGGTCAAATCCCGACCCCTCCACTTAAAGACCGAAATCTGTTTTAAAATCCGCATTTGTTTGTTTTTTAACCTACATTTATTTGATGTGATTGGGGGTCAGGCCCACATTGGGCTGCCCGCTCCCTTATCTCTCTGTTGTCGATTCTTGTGGTGTCGAGAGTGGGTCTAAGTGGCGTATGGATCAGGTGGTGTGGTTACACCCCCACCCACTATATACATACAATCATTTCCACCTGTTAAGTGGGGACCATGGGGTGGTTGGGTTGACCAATCGCCCCCCAACCATATCACACTATTTAATTTTTTTCGGATTTTCATGGGGTGGCGGGGTTGGTGGCCCGCCAGCCTTATTAAATATATATATATATATATATATATATATATATATATATATATATATATATTTACTATAATAAAAAGGATTGGTTTTTTTGAAATTTCAAGATTTTTGACCGAAGGAGATGTTTTAACCGTCCCAAAAATTCACCTGGAATCTGGCTAGGCTGGCCGAAATCTAGTGGCTGGCCGAAATATAGTGGCCGGATTTCTTCCAAATTGTCGTCTCTGTTAGTCACCCATAATTTTGATTTTATCCAAAGATGACTAAGGTGAAAATCTCAGATTTCTAGAAACAATATTTGCAAAAACATTGTGAGTTCTAGAAATCTCACTACCTTCATTATCCTAAGTTTATAAAAACACTAAAAATCTTCACTCAAAACCTCCAAGTTATCCTACTATCTCAAAAAAGAAGCTATTTCAGGCCATTTCCACCATTTTCATCTCCATTTCATTCCCTCATCTCATCACTATTACTCCTATTCTCAATCAGTCTTTTTTCCTCTAAAAAGCCTATATTCCCTTCATTAATCCTTCATTTCCTCTTAAAAACCATTTTTAAACCATTAAAACCCCTTCATATTGGTTTAAATGTTCTTTTCCACCTTATCGGAAATCTCCAAAAAGGCTTAAAAACCCTCCTTTTGGCTTATTTTTCCACCCATTTAAGAAAATAGGCCTTAAGCCTTTCTTGGGCTTAAGCCCTCTCCACTCTTCTTCCTTATATGACCAAGGGCCTGCAACCACTGCTTAAAGGACTAAGTCCCTGGTCCCACTTTTCCTCCACGGGACCCTATCTCCACGCTTATATTCAGCCCCCTTCTCTTATATTTTACCCTCCGCCATTTTCCTCCCAATATAATCCTCACTGTCGATCTTAAAAGATCTGTTGGTGATCAGGATTTTTATTTCTTCCCTTTTGAAAAGCCATTTCCTGAACTCCTTTGTTTTTTTATCCCTCCATAAATCCAGACCATTGATCCCATTGATCCAACGACCCTCGCCTCCTCTCCCCTCCCCCATTCATCCCAACCATTCTCCATTCACCGGTCTGCAAATGAATCTCCGACGTCCATCGTCCTGATCCGATGGCGTTCATTTAGACCCCACCCAATCCTTTCCGCTGAACTTGTCCCCTACACAACACCTTTGCTGACCTTAGAACCCGGTCCCACTACCGGGCATCTTCCTCGTCGCGTTCACCCTCTGTTGTAGATTTGGATCCCCCAGATCTGATGGCTCACATTCACTTTTGTGCTCGATCCATCAAAACAATTTAAATCCCATTTTCAATGCGAAATCAGTGATTTAAGAAAGGGCACGTGTTAGTGCCTGTGTGGTATCATGTTCAAAAGAACCAAAACCATTTACCACCTAACCATTGCATGAAAACCACCCTGGTTTCGTCCCAAAACCACCTTTTGCAATTTCGCGCCCTGTCTTCTAAATTTTCGTCTGTATGCATCATTCCGCCATAAAAAATCCCTCCACCATGCATTCTCCTTTCTCTACAAATTACTCCATAAGCCATCTCGAGCCTCTGAAGCAGTTTTCCCTCGCACACAGGTTTTATGTTAACATGTTGTTGTTTCTCCCTGCATGTTTAATGGTGGCTCTAAGTCAAAGTGCCATCCCACAGTCAAAGTTCACAGTAACAGGCCTTGGATGACGATCCAAAAGGGCTTATAAGCGAAGAAGAAAGGGATCTAGGGTTTAAAAATCCATGATCGATCAATGCCTCATGAGCATTGATCCCTTTTGAAACCCTCCAATGCTCCAAAGGCCACCTATGCACCAAAAATACCGAGAAAATTAATGAAGATTGAAGAACAGAGGATCAAAGGCATAAACAGAAGATTAAATACTAATCGAAGTGGATTAAGCATAAAAACACAGTTAAAGACAGATGAATAGAGTTTTAAAGAAAACAGTAAATTAATAAAGGCAACATAATGAGTTATGAAGGTTAAAAGCAGAATCAGGCCTTAAATACAGTTTAAATGATTAAGTTAAGGAAATTTAGGCTAAAAATAGCCTCGAATGCATAAAAAAAGAGCAGTTATTTCACTCAGAACTCAGAAATATCTAATTGACACCTTTGGCATACTTTATATCTATAAAGGCAAATAAACAGTTATTACCCAAATATAATACATTTAAACTGTCAAGATAGTTATTGTAAAGATAGGATGAAGCCTTAAAATTCAATCTTTTACCTATTTTTCCTTAGAAAGTTAAGACTGAGTTATTGAAACAGAGAAGTAGTTGAACATCTTCCTACCTTATTCCTTGCATGGTTTTCAAGGTTACAAATGCATTTACTCTGTTATTAATGACTCTCAAACCCTAGATCAATTCCACCTCCTCATTTGCAGCATAAATACTACATCTGAACTCATTGCATTGTTGGCATTTGGTGATTCTTTGAAGTAATACATAGTCGTGCAGAAGTTGAAAGGAAATTGATGTTTTGGAACTTATGGATGTCTTGACCTGTTTTTTGATGGAGAAAGCTCTGTAATTGGATCCCTGAGCTTGGTTGTTGGTGAAGTACTCTAAATATGTTATTGTTATTTCTTGTTTCATTATGTTTCATCATTCTCTATTGTAGTAGAGTAAAAAGTTTAGGCTAAGAAATGTCTTTCGAAAGAACCTTAGTTTTGTTTACTCTTCATTGTCTTAATTTTTTCTTCTGCTAAGATATTCTAGAGAATTCTTAATTTCTCTCTACAACTCTTATGCTTGTTTATTTCTTAAATAGTTCAATACAGTTGGTCTCAAGAATGATTTATGGTTTTCCCTGCTTACTTGCTACCACTTAAAAATTGTTTCTGAAGTCTCCCTTTAAAGTACCATTGTTTAAAGTCTTCCAAAGAGGTTTTGTTTCGATCATACCCTTTGTACTTGCTTAAATAAATTTTTTGAAGGTCTTTATAGATGTAATCTAAGATGTCTATGAGTTCCCTCTTCTATGAATGCAGTTATTTGTGAATATTGAATGTTTTCTTATCCTTAAAGGTGAAATAACTAGAAGTTAAATGAATTTCTCGCCTTCTATATTTCATTGGAGAATTTTGTCTTGGAATTATTATCTGATGAAGTGTGGCTTCTAGAAAATATGGTTAGCCATGTCTATGGAATGCCTCTTTATGTTCAGATAATGTTTTAAGTCCATTTGTTGAGAAGTACATATAATTAAGGATTCTTAATTGCCCTTAGTTCTACTTTTCATTCTAAAACCATTGATGTCCATTTCATTTCACCTAAAATACCTTGAAGATCCACTGGCCAAGTTATATTTTCCCTTTGATACCCCTAATCCATTTACAAACTTGTCACAACTTCCACTTGACTCCATTTCCAAATGACTTAGATATTTCCCCTTTCTATTTATGCTGCCTAGGTCATCATGTCCAACCAAACAATCAAAAAAACTCATGCTTCATAACTAGCCTAAAATCAACCCTTAAAATCCAACAAGCTCATATCTTTGCAAATAATTGAGAGATCCCTCTCTGAGACTAGGAAGGTTAGGTCCTAGAGCTCTAAAGAATGGTTTTGATGTTGCCTTGTCACTTGGTATGCCACTCTGCCAAATCACAGGACCACAACATCTTTGCGATCACGGTGGGACCCTTTTTGAGTAAAATTCCCTAAATAATACACTCAATATTCATCCAAGTGAACTATAGCTTTCTTCAAGCACTAACAACATAATGGTGATCATGATAGGACCTGTCTGAATTAGTGGCAATCTAAGTAACCCTTAGGATTCTAAGAGACCCCTATCAAACCTTGAAGCAATCAGCTAGTAAGCCATAGAGTAGACTCTGTTTGTTTCACCACCTTAGCTAAGTGTTGAATTAGGTATAGGACACTCTCACAACCATAGAACCACAAAAACTCAGAAAACCCAAAACATTTTAGATTAGTTTTCAAAGAAATCATTGGTGGTGGACCATAAAACATTTTACCTCCAGAAAAGCTAAAAATTTCCACCTGGCGACTCCACTAAGCCCTAGTAGACCTATAGCTTTACTAGGACTCCATATTTCTTTAGGATTGTGTTAACCAGCCCTAGGAAAGTTTAGAAACCTAGTCCCATATTATATAAAACATTGTGAGAGGAAAACTTTGAAAACAGCTCTTAAAACTACTAGCCTCTCCCAAAATTGTGAAGTTGAAATCTGGCTTCTCATAGGGTCAATACTAGATCCCATCAAGATCCTAATCCTCCTACCATAGTTGATAATCCAGAAAGGATTTTTTGGCCAACTTCTAGATCTGGAACATTAGCTGCTGATAGAACCATCCAAAGAACAATATATGTTCCTGAAAATCTTAAAATGTTGAAAGATCCTCACTTTGACCTACCTCATACAAAGAATCTATTTAGAAACCAGTCTCAGAGTGATATAAACCAAGTTGAATTTGAACCCACAACTTTGCAACAGAGCTTTAGTAGAGAAACATCACCTTCCACTCCTCCTAATTCCCAGCTTCTCCACCACTTCAGCTCCTTCCACAACAAATCTTCTCATCATCAGTTTGTTGGTCCAAGTGTTTCTTCCACTCCCCTTCACATATTCACTGTCTGAAACACTCCATCTCAACCCACATTCCCTTTTGTAAACCCACCTCTTGTAAATCCCCGGTTATTTCCTACCATGGCAACCTGGTATGCCCCCCTAGTGTTACCACAGCCTCTGGTTCCTTTACCCAATGATTATCAATCCAAAATCTCCCATTTCACTAGAAAAGGATCTATCACTGCTCAACAGCATGTAGATAAATTTGATGATGCATTTGATTACATGGAAATAGAAGAAGATACCATCAAGATGAGAATCATTTCCCAAAGTTTAGGAGGAGAAGTTCAAAAATGGTTTAAAAACTTAACTCCTAATAGCATCCATGATCTCCCTTCTTTATATCAAAAATTCACGAACAAATTGGAAACTAAAAGGAACCCTCTCCAAATACTTTCAGATTACAACAACCTTAAGAGAAACACTGGGGAAAGTGTCCAATATTATTGCACTAGATTCAATAGTGTTTACAATGCACTTCCCCCAAACATGAAACCTCCACTAGGCTTAGCCTTAGCTAAATTCCCAGAGGGTTTTGATCCTTACATGGTCTATCAGCTAAGAGAAAGAGACCCCTTAACTTTAGAAGATATGCAGAGGGGAGCCTTAAGTGTAGAAGCAAATCTGATTGAGAAAAGAGCTAGATTGAAAGTAGAGAAAAGAGTTACATACAGGGATGAAACAATGGCATCAACCTCATCATCCGATGCTAAAATTGACAACTTAGTGAGGGTAATGGAGAGAATGCTTGGAAAGATAAATCTGAATGGTAGAGTGACTCATAGAGAAAAGAAAACCAATCCACAATACAGAAATAGAAGTCCAAATTTCAAAAGAGATCCTAATCAACATAAAAAAAGAGATAATGATCAGCAAATTAGGCCTCCCTTCCAACAAAATTATGTAGATCAAGAGGAAGAAAGGGAAACTGAAAGGTTGGAAGAAAGTAATGTAAACTTGGTAGGATCTGACAGTGGGGATGATGTCTTCCTCACTGAAGAAGAACAAGGATTCTTCTCCTCAGAACAAACCGAAAATAATCATGAGGACTCTGAAGATTACAAATTGGGGTTTGAAAATGCAATCATAGAGGTGCACAAACAATATGATCTTAGAAGCAAAGGGAACCCAGAGATTTCCAATGACAAAAACACTAATACTGCTATTAGGAAAACTTCAGAAAATCAACCTAAAAGGACAACAAGCAACACCAACACTATGGCCAAGAAATTTGATCTAAATAAAGACAAGAAAAGCCAAAAAAGTGTTGAACAGAGCTGCCCTAGCACCTCTGCTAGTGGCCCTAACAAATCTGTCCTAAATAATAGTCCAAATAAAATTCAGCAAATCAGAATTGCTGAAAGAATTGTAAATAACAAAACAGATGTAAATATCTCAAAAACAAAGTTCCTTTCAGCCTTGAGGGTGAAATTTCCAAAATAAAAATTAGCATACCTCTAGCTGAACTAGTAACTCAGGATGTATACAAACATCAAGTTTTGAAAGCTTTGAATATAGGCAGTGACACGGATACTTTAAACTTGACAGATGATAAACCATAATTTTTGTTTGGTCCTGAAGTTGAAGGAAAATACCAAGAAGGGGCTATCCCTCCCTTCTATGTTAGCTTGAACATACATGATAAGATCTTGCACAATGCCATGCTAGACTTAGGTGCTTCACACAATATTATGCCAAAAGTAGTAATGGAAAGTCTAGGCTTAGAAATTACTAAACCATATAAGGACCTATATTCCTTTGATTCAAGCAGAGTCAAATGTTTGGGTTTAATCAAAGATTTATGTGTTAACTTAGCACAAATTCCTGCTAAAGGTCTAGTAATGGACATAGTGGTAGCTGACATTCCCCCGAAGTATGGCATGCTTTTATCTAGATCTTAGGGAGCCAAAATTCAGGGGATCCTTCAAATAGACATGTCCTATGCCACCATTCCAGTGTTCAACCAAACCAGAAGACTATACAGGGAATCCCATATGAAATAAATGGTGAGAAACATGGATAGGCCATACAATACTCCTATTTACTCCATTCATTCAGATTTTGATTCCTTTATATTGTATAATGAAGATGAAATTAGTCAACAAGAAAAAGAAAACAAAGAACAGTTTAGTCCACCAGAAAAGTCCAATCTGCCCTCAACTCAAGAACAAAACAACTGAAACTTTAGCAGCCTTGAACAAGAGAAAGGAAATGAAAATGAGATAGAGACACTTTGGAAAATGAGCTTTGATGGCTCTTGTAGCAAATTAGGTTCAGGGGCTAGTGTATGGATACATAATATAAACAAAGGACATTCTTATAAACTAGATTTTCCATGCACCAATAACATTGCAGAATATGAAGCCTTCCTCCTTGGCCTACTTCTACTCAAAGAATTAGAAGCTAAGAAAATATCAGTCCAAGGAGATTCTGATCTAATCATTAGACAAATTAAAGGGGTGTATTCAACCAAAAACCCAAAACTTAGAGAATATAGAAATGCTGCTCTTGATCTCCTAAAAACTTTTGAAAAATATGAACTCATTTTAATCCCAAGAGCTCAAAATCATCTAGCAAATGAACTTGCCTTTGCTGCTAGTAATTTCCAAATACCACAGATAAATGAACAATTCAATGTCAAGGTAAAAAACAGGCCTGTAGTGCCTGACAATGAAGACTATTGGCAAGTGTTTGAAGGAGACAAACACATTGATGATTTTCGGCAATCAAAAAATGACTTTTCCATACCAACATCTACTTCAAGCCATGAAGAAAACTGTTTAAATGAAGAACAAAACCCTGAAATAGAGTTTTCCTCTTATGCTGATATAAACCAATTTGAACATCTTTTTAAAGCAGAAATAGTTGACAATACAGACCAAAAAGACCTGGAAGTTTTACAATGTAAAAATGATACAATTCCAAGAGGTCTTACACCATTAGAGCAGCTCTTTGATTTTAATGATGTGGCCAAAGAACCAAAAAAAGAGCCTATAGAAACTAATGTAGAAGAACATAACATAGGTAGTCTAGCAGAACCCAAAATGATCAAGCTATCTAGCATTCTCCCAACTCATATCAAGCAACAATACATAGAACTTTTCAAAGAATTTAGAGATGTGTTTGCATGGGGATACAAGGATCTGAAATCATATGATACCAGCATCATTCAACACAAAATTCCTCTTAAGGAAAATCAGAAACCTTTCAAACAAAAACTAAGAATGATAAACCCTGTTTTATTACCTTTAGTTGAGAAAAAGATTAGGAAAATGTATGATGCTAGGATTATAGTTCCCCTTAAATGCTCAGAATGGGTTTCCAACCTAGTATCTATTAGGAAAAAGACCGAGGAAATTAGGCTTTGCATTGAGTTCAGAAATCTAAATAGAGCCTCCCTAAAGGATAACTATCCCTTGCCAAAAATGGATCACATACTTCAAAGGGTGGTTGGGTCTAAAATAATATCACTGTTGGATGGGTTCTCAAGTTACAATCAGGTGTTAGTACTCCCAAGTGATCAACATAAAACTTCTTTCACTACACCTTGGGGTACTTTCATGTATGTCAAAATGCCATTTGGTTTGATGAATGTAGGGGCCACCTTCCAAAGGGCCATGAATATAACCTTCACAGAAGACATAGGCTATTTTATAACCATTTACCTTGATGACATTACTGTTTTCTCTAAAATTGATGAAGAACATTTGATTCATTTAAGAAACGTTTTTGAGAAATGTAGGAAATATGGCTTATCTTTGAATCCTAAAAAGACACTCTTTGGTCTCCAAGAAGGAAATATTCTTGGTCACATAATTTTTGAAGAGGGAATCAAAGTAGACCCTAAAAGGATTGATGGCATATTAAAAATCAGCCATCCCAGGAACCTCAAAGAATTACAATCTTTCATTGGGAAGATTAATTTCTTAAGCAGGTTCATCCCCAACCTTGCTAAGCTATTAAGAAACATCACAAACATGCTTAAGAAATATATAGGTGTTAAATGGATGATACATGCTAAACAATCATTTGAACTAGTAAAACAAGCTTTAACTCAAATACCAGTTCTTATCAGTCCTGATTTCACTAAGGTTTTCTACATCTTTTCTTTTGCATCTGAACATACAATAGCTGCAGTATTGCTTCAAAAGAACACTATGGGGCAAGAACAACCAATATCCTTTTTTAGTAGGGCCTTAAGAGATGCTCCACTCAAGTATAACATCATGGAGAAACAAGCCTTGGCCTTGGTAAAAGCATTGAAAGACTTTAGAGTCTACATTTTACATTTTGTCCCACACACAGTTTTCAAGGATATTCTAAGTCAAGACCATGATGGTAAAAGGGGAAAATGGATTGCTATTATTCTAGAATATGACTTAGAAATTAGGCCCACCAAATTAATAAAAGGGTAGAGATTAGCAAAATTCATGGCTGAGTCAAACTTCCAGGCACTAGATATGAATATGGTTGATATTCTGGAAGAGACAGAAGAATTCACAGCTCCATTTATTGAAGAAACTTTTGTGAATTCACCTTGGTATGCTAATATCATATATGTGCTGCTTTATCTGAATACCCCTCCTTCTCTGTCTAAAAATAAAGCTAGATTTTTAAAACAGAAGGCTTTAAATTATTGCATATTAAATAGGGTTTTATATTGGAAGAATGTTGTTGGAATATTTCTTAAATGTTTGCTTGAGATTGATGCAGGAAAAATCATGCATGAATGGTATGAGGGAGAATGTGGAGGACATCATTACTGGAATACTACAGCAAATAAAATCCTAGGATCTGGTTACTATTGGCCCACCCTTTTTCCAGATACTCAAAAGCTTGTCATGTCTTGCCATAAGTGTTAAATTTTTTATGGAAAAAGAAAACTCATACCCTTACCCTAACAACCCATCAGTTTTGAGGCTCCTTTTCAACAATGGGGCTTGGACTTCATTGGGGAAATTCACCCATCATCATCAGCCCAACATAAGTGGATCCTCACTGCCACTGATTATTTTACCAAGTGGATAGAAGCCATACCTTCTAGGAATAATACTGACTCAGTCATTATCAATTTCCTTGAAACCAACATACTATCCATATTTGGTTGTCCTAGAAAAATTATCACAGACAATTTTGTTGCCTTCAAATCCAAAAAAATGGTTGACTTTTGCTATAAATACCATATCACATTGGGTCATTCTACTGCCTATTATCCCCAATGGAATGGATTAACTTAATCCCCCAACAAAAGCCTTGTCAATATCATCAAAAAACTGTTGGAAAAAAATCAAAAATCATGGCATAGTAAGTTGGTTCATGCTTTATGGGCTGATAGATTAACCACCAAAAAGTCAATAAATATGTCCCCCTATCAACTGCTTTATGGCATGGATGCAGTTTTCCCAACCTCTTTAGGAGTTCCAGTCATGAAACTCCTTCAAGAAGTACAAACTGAAGAAAATGACATGCAGAGAAGGATAAATCAAACCATTCATTTACAACAGTCTAGAGAGGAAGTGTATAAGAGAACACAAATAGTCCAAGAAGGCATCAAGAAATTATTTGATAGAAGGACTAAAGCAAATGATTTCCAAGTTGGAAATATAGTTCTAAAGTGGGATTCTAGAAGGGAAGAAAAGGGAAAACATGGAAAATTTGAGAATTTTTGGAAAGGGCCCTACATCATTCATTCTATAAAGGGTCATAATGCATTCTTTCTGCAAGAGCTGAATGGAGAAGACTTATCTAGAGGTCCTGTCAATGGTAGGATGCTCAAGAACTATTTTTGTCAAGAGTCCTAGCTTCAAAGTTTTTATTCATTGTACATAACCCAATTGAAAAGAAAATCATGAAAAATACAAAAACAATAAAAGAAAAGAAAAGGAAAAGAGGGCAGATTCAAAATAGGTATAGCCCCATACCCAAAAAAGATAATTTTCTAAAAGTGAGCAAGTCTAAATGCCACTGTTGATTCAAAAAGACATCTTGTTCAGTCATCTAGCCTAATCATGGCTGAACGTGCTTTAAATTTATGTTGATAAGTTATTAGAAACACTGATTGATAAGATTATTTCAGACTTGACTTATTAAAAAAAGATAGATTAGGAGAATATAAAGATACTGGTTCCACATGCTCAAAATAGAACCAAAGAGATAGATAAGGATGCCTTACAAAGACAAATCATGGCCTTATCTTTCTAATTTAATTTTATGCAAAAATAATGTTTGTGTGTAGATTGTTAAAAATGCCACAACCATGGTTGATCAGACTGTCTAATCCTGAATTGAACCATGCTTTAAATTTTCATGTAAAATAGCTAGAGAATCAAGATTTCTAAACAGTTTAATCTTGGCAGTCAGTTAGTGTAGGTAGAGAATGAAAAGAGATCAACAATTTAATATGGACTCTTGGAAGAAATAAGGATAGGATAGTTAGTTTATTTTCAATCTTCAAAGATAAAATGTCAAAGAGCTTTCTAGTTCAAATGCACTCAAGAGGAAGGAAAAATGCTAGGAAAAGTCAGATTGGGTAGGAAGAGATGTTGGTTGAAGAAATTACATGTTGCAGATTGATTGAAATTGTTAAAAATAAAGGAATATCAGCAAGTAAAAAGAAGAACTTTGCCCAATGGATGAGGCATTGATCTGTTGAAACTCAGAAGATTTCATAAGATGAGGTTTTAGACACCTTGAAAAGATAGCTGCCCTCCCCAAGTGGAGCCACTGTTAGTCATCCATAATTTTGATTTTATCCAAAGATGACTAAGGTGAAAATCTCAGATTTCTAGAAACAATATTTGTAGAAACATTGCGAGTTCTAGAAATCTCACTGCCTTCATTATCCTAAGTTTATCAAAACACTAAAAATATTCACTCAAAACCTCCAAGTTATCCTGCTATCTCAAAAAAGAAGCTGCTTCAGGCCATTTCCACCATTTTCATCTCCATTTCATTCCCTCATCTCATCACTACTACTCCTATTCTCAATCAATATTTTTTCCTCTAAAAAGCCTATATTCCCTTCATTAATCCTTCATTTCCTCTTAAAAACCCTTTTTAAACCATTAAAACCCCTTCATATTGGTTTAAACGTTCTTTTCCACCTTATCAGAAATATCCAAAAAGGCTTAAAAACCCTCTTTTTGGCTTATTTTTCCACCCATTTAAGAAAATAGGCCTTAAGCCTTTCTCGGGCTTAAGCCCTCTCCACTCTTCTTCCTTATATGACCAAGGGCCCGCAACCACCGCTTAAAGGACTAAGTCCCTGGTCCCACTTTTCCTCCATGGGACCCTATCTCCACGCTTATCTTCAACCCCCTTCTCTTATATTTTACCCTCCACCATTTTCCCCCCGATATAATCCTCACCGTCGATCTTAAAATATCTGACGGTGATCAGGCTTTTTCTTTCTTCCCCTTTGCAAAGGCATTCCCCGAACTCATTTGTTTTTTATCCCTCCATAAATCCAGACCGTTGATCCCATTGATCCAATGACCCTCGCCCCCTCTCCCCTTCCCCATTCATCCCAACCAATCTCCATTCATCGGTCCGCAAATGAATCTCCACCGTCCATCTTCCTGATCCGACGGCCTTCATTTCGACCCCACCCAATCCTTTCCACTCAACTTTTCCGCTACATGAAACCTTTGCTGACCTCAGCACCCATTCCCACTACCATGCAGCTTCCCCATCGTGTTCACCCTCTGCCGTAGATCTGGATCCCCCAGATCTGACGGCTCACATTCACTTTCGCGCCCGATCCATCGAAACAATTTAAACCCCATTTTCAACACGAAATTGGCGGTTTAAGCCAGGACATGTGTCAGCGCCTGTGTGGTATCACGTTCGAAAGAATCGAAACCATTTACCACCTAACCATTGCGAGAAAACCACCCCAGTTTCATCCCAAAACCACCTTGTTCAATTTCGCGCCCTATCTTCTAAATTTTCGTCCGTATGCATCATTCCACCATAAAAAATCCCTCCACCATGCATTCTCCTTTCTCTGCAAATTACTCCATAAGCCATCCCGAGCCTCTGAAGTAGTTTTCCCTCGCACGCAAGTTTTATGTTAACATTTTTTTGTTTGTCCCTGCAGGTTTAATGGTGGCCCTAAGTCAAAGGGCCATCCCACAGTCAAAGTTCACAGTAACATGCCTTGGATGACAATCCAAAAAGGCTTATAAGTGAAGAAGAAAGGGATCTAGGGTTTAAAAAACCATGATCGATCAATGCCTCATGAGCATTGATCCCTTTTGAAACCCTCCAGTGCTCCAAAAGCCACCTGTGCACCAAAAATACAGAGAAAATTAATGAAGATTTAAGAACAAAGGATCAAAGGCATAAACAGAAGATTAAATACTAATCGAAGCAGATTAAGGATAAAAACACATTTAAAGACATGTGAACAGAGTTTTAAAGAAAATACTAAAGTAATAAAGGCAACGTAATGAGTTATGAAGGCTAAAAGGAGAATCAGGCCTTAAATACAGTTTAAATGATTAAGTTAAGGAAAGTTAGGCTAAAAACAACCTTGAATGCATCAACAAAGAGCAGTTATTTCACTCAGAACTCAGAAATATCTAACTGACACATTTGGCCTACTTTATATCTATAAAGGAAAATAAACAGTTATTACCCAAATATAATACATTTAAACTGTTAGGACAGTTATTGTAAAGATAGGATGAAGCCTTTAAAGTCAATCTTTTATCTATTTTTCCTTAGAAAGTTAAGACAGAGTTATTGAAATAGAGAAGTAGTTGAACATCTTCCTACCTTATGCCTTGCATGGTTTTCAATGTTAGGAATGGATTTACTCTGCAATTAGTGACTCTCAAACCCTAGATCAATTCCACCTCCTCATTTTCAGCATAAATACTGCATCCGAACTCATTGTATTGTTGGCATTTGGTGACTCTTTGAAGTAATACATAGTCCTATAGAAGTTGAAAGGAAATTGATGTTTTGGAACTTATGGATGTCTTGACCTGTTTGTTGATGGAGAAAGCTCTATCATTGGATCCCTGAGCTTGGTTGTTGGTGAAGTACTCTAAATCTATTATTGTTATTTCCTATTTCATTATGTTTCATCATTTTCTGTTGCAGTAGAGTAAAATGTTTAGGCTAAGAAATGTCTTTTGAAAGCACCTTAGTTCTATTTACTCTTCACTATCTTAATGTTTTATTCTGCTAAGATATTCTAGAGAATTCTTAATTTCTCTCTACAACCCTTATGCTTGTTTATTTCTTAAATAGTTCCATACAGTTTGTCTCAAGAATGATTTATGGTTTTCCCTGGTTACTTGCTGCCACTTAAATATTTTTTATGAAGTCTCCCTTTAAAGTACCATTTTTTAAAGTCTGCAAAGAGGTTTTGTTTCGATCATACCCTTTGTACTTTCTTAAATAATTATTTTGAAGGTCTTTATAGTTGTAATATAAGATGTCTAGGAGTTCCCTCTTCTATGAATGCAGTTATTTGTGAATCTTGAATGTTTTCTTATCCTTAAAGGTGAAATCACTAGAAGTTAAATGAGTTTCTCGCCTTCTATATTTCATTGGATAAGTTTGTCTTGGAATTATTATCTGTTGAAGTGTGGTTTCTAGAATTTATGGTTAGCCCTGTCTATGGAATGCCTCTTTATGTTCAAATAATGTTTTAAGTCCCTTTGTTGAGAAGTACATATAATTAAGGATTCTTGATTGCCCTTATTTCTACTTTTCATTCTAAAACCATTGATGTCCATTTCATTTCACCTGAAAGACCTTGAAGATCCACTGGCCAAGTTAGATTTTCCCTTTGATACCCCTAATCCATTTACAAACTTGTTACAACTTCCACTTGACTCCATTTCCCAATGACTTAGAGATTTCCCCTTTCTATTTATGTTGCCTATATCATCATGTCCAACCAAACAATCAAACAAAATCATGCTTCATAACTAGCCTAAAATCAACCCTTAAAAGCCAACAAGCTCACATCTTTGCAAACAATTGAGAGATCCCTCTCTGAGACTAGGAAGGCTAAGTCCTGGAGCTCTAAAGACTAGTTTTGATGTTTCCTTGTCACTTGGTATGCCAATCTGCCAAATCATAGGACCACAAAAACCTCCTTAAGTTGCCACATCACCAAGTCAACCCTCTAACTTTGACTACTCCTAACTCCTTCATACAGACTTAAAATTGAGTGTCATCTATGCCGTTGGGATCAGAATAACAAGATATACAACCTGAACCTAGTTCAAGATACTTTCGAGCACTTTGATTTTTGAGCCTTGTACTCAAGCCACTTATACTTGTACCTGTTTAATCCACCTAGATCATTCCTCCCCACTAAAGAGATTTTGGACCCCAAAAGCATTAACACTCTCAGCACACTGTTTATGTCCTTTCCAAAGCACACTTTGAATCCTCTGTACGCAAAATTGGTACAACATTTGCAATCATGCACACCACACATGACTCAACCACCCCTCCTTTCCAAGATTTTATAGCACCTACTCGTTGGCTAAGGATTACATAAAACAAAAAAATCACTATCTCAAATACTCATAAAGAAAGGCCAAAACATCATCGTTGCATTTTGAAGTGATGGGAAATACACCATCACGTTTACATTTACTTGAAACGTATGATTTACAAATGTGGCCATCACACTAAGACCCCTAAAAGAACCATATTTTACTTAGTAAGGTAAATGTATCATCCCCCTGTGGAGGATATTCCTGTGGAATAGCTTCGGGGACCAAGCTCTGTATGGGTGCTCTTTGATCTTGGCATGTTTGACATTCAGGTTTCTGTGGTTCATTCTGGTTGTGATGATTCTTCCTCCTCCATACCTTTTGTGTCGTCTTGGAATGCCTCCTCCCAATGTGCCTCCGAGAAGTGCCCATGAATCCATTACTTTCACTGAGGTGTGAGGAGGTTCTCTCATCATCAATTATTGGTGGGTCGCTGGTTGTTTTGGAGCTTTCTCCCAATTCCTTCCGAGTGTATCTAAGCCCTGCATGACGCGGAAATTCCTTGACTTTGACAGGGTTTATGATGCCTTGGCCATTGATACCGAGGCCGTTTCCTTGATACCACATCTTCTTCAGCAATTTGGACCCAATACCTGTAGTATGATTTTCAAAAGAAGCGAATTCATCATCATGAAAAATACATGAAAATGAAGGGTTTCTTTTTACCTCGGGTTGGTTATGTCACAATTTTTCAAAGGCATCATCCTTAGCTTTTAACTGGCATAGTAACCTTTGTTTTTCTTCCATTTCTTCCTGTAGGAGCCTTCTTAGCTCAACATTTTCTACTAGGATTCCTTGGTTAATCTCTTCAAGTTCTTGGAACTCCATTGCAGTAAGTGTCCTTTTTTCCTTTAGTACATTATCTATTGATATTTTTTTTTCATCGCCTCAATCAAAACCCAAGTCTATGGGTCCTTCTGTCGTGATCCAAAAGGCTCAAGCTTCATTTCATCGCCTGAATCGGACCCCGGGTCAATTGGTTGACCTTGTCCAAATCCTACAGCTATGACCTTTTCATCTTCCTCGGATCCAGAATCTTCAGAATCTTGGTTTTGTTGTATGGTGGTGGCAGTTTTCTGCTTCCCTTTTTTGTCACTTCTCTTAGGTCTCAACTCAGGGTGAAACTTCCAACAATTTTCTTTGTCATGACCCTATTTTTCAAAATGTGTGCAAGAGAGTTTTTCTCCCCTTATTTTGGTTGTGGCAGTCCTTTTTGGGTAGTCACTTTGTTCACACGCCCCCCTGCTTTCTATGTGCATGGTCTTCACATTGGCTTCATCGATGGTAGGAGGCTCAAAAAACAATAATGAATGTCTTATGTAACTATGTAATGACCCAATGTACTAAGTTACAACTTCAGAAGAATCTAATGAAATGCCCAAACTTAGTTCTTGTTTTCTAAATTCTTCGATAAAGCTTTGCATGTTTTGTCCTTTACCTTGCCTTAGGTACTGCCACTCCATTAAGGCTTTTTTCTTATAACCCAAGGGAAAAAATTGATATTTAAGTGCAGTAATGAAATTTGACCATGAGGAAAGTAGGCTACCCAAATTACTACTGCCTTGAAGTTTTCTCTCCCACCAGATGAGAGTTGTGCCACTCAGTCGAAGAGAATCCATCTGGATCTTTGTCTCGTCCTCTACAATCCACTGAATCCTGCAGTAGATTTCAAGCTGCTTAATCTAGTTGTTAAGTTTCTCTACATCACTTTCACCGTTATACATGGGCAGATAAAATTTGACATCTAACTTAAAGAAAGGTTTATTAGATGCATTTCCATAATTTTGATGATGATGGTTATAAGAGGAGGAAGGACTTTCATTTACTAAAGGAGGTGGATCTCCTCCACCATCTCCATGCGTTGAACCTTGCCTTTCTGAAGCATGATCTCTTGATTTATCTAACATCTCAAGTTTAGAGAATAGCTTCTCTACTCGTGCTGCCATGGTATAGAAGGTTTTGTGGAAATTGAGCTCCTCCTCATTCCGATCCTCTTCACTCATGTTCCTTCTCTGATGTGCACATCCTACTTTGAGATCAAAAGCCTGTAGCATCCCTTCGCCTCTTCTTAGCCTGTTTCTTGTTAGCATAAAATCATGTAATTCACATGTACAAACACCTGCTCTGATACCACTTGATCCAAAATATTTTGCTTGAGATGTATGAAATAATTACATGTGAAAATTGTAGCTTTAAACAAGAAACTTTGAAGGCATAAATGGAAAAAGAGAGAAGCAATTAACATCATGCATGAAGACACATAGTTGATATCAGAGTTCATTCAGGAGGGACTACGTCTCTAGGCCCTACTCAAATAGTGGGGAGGCCCTGCTTTCAGTAAATGGAAAAAATGAAAGTACAAGTACAAAATGAGGAATTACACCCTTATACCTGCCCAATCTGAAAATGACTGGAAATTGCATACCTATGATGACGAAATGGGTAGCACCGTTGGATTTTTTGCATCGAGTAGTTCAGAATCCATATAAAACTTGTCCAAATATGACAAAGTGAAAATATGGCCCGTCTGGAAAAATGGCTTAGATCATAGTTCCGCCCCCTTCTACACATTGCTCAAGGTTCCACTGCCTCGTTTTCCATGCCCGCTCCTGCCTGTCCTTGGGTGCACTGCAAAATGTTGGTTTAAGTAATGAAGGGTTGATGGATTCTCTAAGAATTTGGTTAGGAGGATTGATTAAGGATCCTGATGTTTGGGAGGAGGTCGGGTGGTCAAATCGTGACCCCTCCACTTAAAGGCCGGTTTTTTTTTTAAATCTGTATGCATTTTTTTTTAACCTGCATTTATTTGATGTGATGGGGGGTCGGGCTCGCATTAGGCGGCCCACCCCCTTATCTCTCTGATGCTGGTTCTTGTGGTGTCGAGAGTAGGTTGAAGCAGATTCAGGGTCGGGCAGTGTGGTTACACCCCCACCCACCGTATATATACAACCATTTCCACTTGTTAAGTGGGGACCGCGGGGTGGCAGGGTTGACCACCCACCCCCCAACCATGTCACACTATTTAAATTTTTTTGGATTTGCATGGGGTGGCGGGGTTGGTGGCCATCCACCCTTATTATATATATATTTTTATTTTTACTATAGTAATGAGGATTGGTTGTTTTGAAATTTCAAGATTTTTGACCGATGGAGACGTTTTATGTGTCCCACAAATTCGCCTGGAATCAAGCCAGGTTGGCTGGATTTCTTCAAATTTTTGCCTCCTTAAGCTACCACATCACCAAGTCAACACTCGAACTTTGACTGCTCCTAAATCATTCATACAGACTCAGAATTGAGTGTCGCCTGTGCCGTTGGAATCAGAATAATGAGATCTACCACTTGAACCTAGTTCAAGAGACTTTTGAACACTTTGATTTTTGAGCCTTGTACTCAAGCCACTTGTACTTGTACCTATTTAATCCACCTGGATCACCCAAATAGACCATATAAGTCTTTCCAAAATCACACTTTGACATCTTAAGAAAAAATTTCTCTTTCTTCAAAATATCAAGCACTCTATTCACATGCAAGACATGATCTTCTCTTGTTTTGTTGAAAATTAAAATTTCATCTAAGTTGACAATAACAAAGTCATCAAGGAATGGTCACAAAACACTATCCATAACTCACATGAAATTTGTCGGTGCATTACACAAACCAAAAGGCATAACTAGCCACTCAAAAAGTCCTTGTTTGGTTTTGAATGCAGTTTTCCATATATCACTTTCTGCAATTCTTACTTGATGATATCCACTTCGTAAATCTAACTTAGTGAAGAAATTTGCTTCTTTTAGTTTATAAGAAAATCATCTACTCTCGAGAGTGGGTGACAATTTTTTATCGTAATCTTGTACAAAGCTTAGAAATCTACACACACATGTGCCAAGTCCCATCTTTCTTTGGTATCAATACTACGGGTGAACCCCATGGCAAGGTGCTTGGCCTTATGATTCCTTTATCGAACATCTCTTTAATTTTCCTCTTTATTTCATTATTCTCCATTATCGACATGTGATACATACCGATGTTTTGAAGAGGACAATCTTGCTACAACTAAATCTCATGTTGAATCTCTCTTTTTGGAGGCAATCCCGTTGGCTCCTGAAACATCTAATGATTCACATTAACTACATCATATAAATATGATTTCAACTTAGGATCACATCCCTCAAATTATTCATGATTAATATCAGCTTTAGGCTTAATCATAAGAAGAACAAAATTCTTACTTGAATTTACGTGCTTCTTTACCTATCCATCATTTACCATAGCAATGTTTGTCTTCTTACGATGTGTTCTAACAATGAAATCCTTGCCATATTTTAATAAATGATACTTGTTCTCATGGTGATAGAATATCACTTTCCTATCATACAAGTAAGGACTCCCTAATACAATACCAGTGATGTCAAGTGAAACCACATCTAATTCAACTGTGTCAACAAAATTTGCAGTGAATGCAGATCGCAATATACATTTCTTTGAAACCTGTAGATTTGCATCCTTAAAAATCCAACCCAATGGATATGGTTTTGGATGTGGTATCATCTCAATAGTTAGTTTCTTTACCAAGTCTTTAGAGATTAAGTTTTCTTGTAACCCACTGTCAAATAATGTGTCAATATTGGTATGTTTGGATATGGCCCTCACATGAAACAATTTTATTCTTTCTTCTTCATTTGGAGTGTTTATGTGACAGTTTGATGTACTGGTACTGGGTTTAGTTTCAATTTATTTTCCCTTAATGTTCTTGAATCCCATGGCTATAATCTTAGATTCATCACCTGAATCAAATCCTAAATCATGTTGAGCTATAATAGTAGTTTTTTGTTTCCCTTTCTTACTGGGTTTCTTTGGCCTCATTTCAGGATGTAATTTCCAACAATGAGTTTCATCATGGCCTTCTTTTGAAAAATGTTTACAAACCACTTTTTCTCCCTCTTTATTAACAGATGCATTCATTTTGTTTTTACCTTTTGAGGTATTTTCTTTGGCTTTACCCTTAAGAGGTTTCTTTCTAACTTCTTCAGAAATGTTCTTCCCTCTAGCTTCTTGATGTGTGGCCTGAACACATACTTCATCTATACTGGTGGTGTTAAACATGAGAATAGTATGTTTTAGGTAGCTATGTAAGCCTCCTATGTAATTTAGCAAATTATCTTGGCTCTGCAAATACACCCCTAATAAGAGAGCTCTTCTCCTAAATTCTTGGGTGTATTCTTGCACATTTTGTCCCTTTAATTACCTAAATTTATGCAAGTTCATGATGGCTTTCTGCATATGAGCTAATGGATAAAACTATTGTTTAATAATAGTAATGAAATTTTACCATGATAGAATAATCTTACCATGTTTCTTGATCTCCTCCTTTGTCTTGGTTTCCCACCAAACAAGTGTAGCACCTTCCATTCTCAATGAAGCTAATTAAATTTTGGTATCATCATCTTGAAGGTTCTGGATTCTCAAATAGACCTCCAATTGCCTAATCCAATTATCAAGCTTTTCTGCATTGACTTCACCATTAAACATTGGCAATTCGAAATTAACATCATGTTTTAAAAAAGGACTTTTACAAGTGTTCTTTGACTTGTGTGGCTGATGTACTGAAGAAGAAGTAGAGGATGATTATGATGGCTATCCATTGCCTCCATTTTCTCCATTTCCCTTCTTTGACTTATCTTCATCATGGTGACCTCCTCAAGATCCTTGTCCTTCCTTTTGAATTTTATATCCTTCTCCTTCTATTCTCTCATTCCTTTCTTGATAAAGGATTCTAACGATCTTAGTCATGTTAATAAATTCTTTCTTGAACACTCGTTCTTCCTCTTTGCGATCAACTTCTTCATGGATTTATCCTTCCTATTGAGACATGCTTAATGGAGCTTTTGCCTCTTTAGGAGGTGAAATAGGTGGTGGATATTGTGGCAATATTTCTCTCCTTTGCTTTGGATCTTCTTGAGACCCTTCCGCTTCCACCAATTCTCCTTCTCCTCTTTTGAGTGTTGGGCAGTGAAAAAGGTATGAAATTACTGTATATTTTCTCATTCTTTTAGTATGGACATACTGATTTTTTCCTTGAGAAGGTAATTTATTATAAGAATTATGATGGGATTGGAAAGATTTACATTCATTGTAAAAAGATGACTAAAGGATGCTTTTTGTTGATAAAAAATGGATTAGATGAAGCGAACAACTGTACCAAAGGCGAGGCTGAGATCAATGTAATTGCTGCTCCATCAGCGTTGAACCACATTCAACCAAAGTAAAGGAGATCCGAACAAATTTCCAAGAAAAGGCAGGGGAAAGCTCGGCCTCGGTCAAAGCAGACAAGTTGATAACTAAACGAAGGGGAGCGAATCCCTCAGGATCCTTTGATCCTGAGGGATCGCTATTCAAACTCATCTTATTCCTCGTCTTGTCTATTAGGATTTGATATATAAAGTAATTTCCTTTAGTGATGAAGAGGAGTCAGTCAGTCAGTCAGTTGGTCGGAAAAAGTTCTTATATTCAGACATTTTCTTCTGCAATACTATGTTTATTGACTCTCGGCTTTGAGAGAACAACCTCTGCAATAATTTATGTTTAATTAATATCAAGCACAAGTTTCGTTTCATTTCTTAAGATCTGAAGTAGCCCAGCAGTATTTCACTAGCGCTAAGGGCCCGGCTCTGGTGGAATTACCTTGTTGTTTGTATTCTCAATCTTTGTTTACTGTTGTGTGAAGTTGTGTTTATTGTTTATTTTGACTGCAGAGTTGATTGACTATTGTTAGATTGAATACAGATTCATTAACGAATTGCATTTCTATTTTACTCTTTGTAAGAAAGACATCTGCTATTCATTTATTCTGCTATCATTGTGAAGCTTTACTGTTCTGTATTCGACTCTAAGTTATTATTCTCTTAGTTTACGATTATTTGTGATCGATTGATCTGTAGTATTGGCCAGTGATAGATTGAAGTTAGTTAAGTTTGTAATTGCTGTTCAAATTATATTGATGTTACATTTCTAGTTATTGCTTATTTATGATTCATAGCTTTACTTTAGTAGATAATTTGGTTACAGTTGCTGTGTGTGCGTAGGAGTTACAAGATTGTTGTTCCTTTTTAGCCTTTGCAGTTCATTTCAGTTATCTTTATCAACAAGTAGTTCGAGTTTTATTTCATTCCGATTTCTTTAAGATCACCAACTGTAGAGGACACTGGTTATTGCTTCCAAGTTCCCAGATTGGTTATCTTGCATCGATTTCTAAGGGAAAGAGTTATTGCTACTGTTTCCCTGATCGATGTTTTGCAGTTTGATTTAATTAAAGTTTCAGAGCATTTCCATTTGTAATTAGATTCCTTTACAAGCATTTGTTTATTCTTGTATTCAGAATTATGTACTACATCTTCGCAGCATTACTCTTAGATAATTTCAGCCTCAGACAGAGTACACTCTTGAAATAAAAATTTGTTCTCAGATTGATGATTAATGTAAGCTAATTAGGTGTTTGAAAGATACTTTTTTTATGGCTCGACATTTTGGCGCCCTTGCCGGGGAGAGTGTATGCCATTTTAAAGGAGTGATGCACAATTGATTTTCTTCTGCTTGCAAAGAATTTGGTATTAAAGATGGAAGGTAAGAACCTCCGCACTAGGCAAGAAACACACTTGCTCACAACCCACTTCACAGCAGAAGTAGGTAAGCTTCTTTCTTTGGGTAGGAATGAAGGTTTGTTTTCTTGAATGAATAGACCAACTAAGCAAAACAAAATTCCTCCTAAAATTGAAAAACCTAAGGGATCGGTGACCCTTGGGCGGACAACCTTTATTGACGAAATCCTTAAGAGAACTGAATCTCAACCATTAGTAGGATTTAGAAAACCCATTTCTAGACAGCCTACTAGTTCCCTTCAGGCTACAGAGTCACCATCTGAAGCCTTTACTGAGATACACAGTCAGACAAAGGGAATTGAGAAAGATTCCCAAGAAATTGAGAATCCTTGCATAATTTCCCCTCAAGAAGGGAACTCTAGTAATATCCGTGAAGGAGAAGGGGAAACAGGAGAAATAGGAGACCCAATATCTCCTATTAAAATAGTCCAAACAGTAAACAATATGGATAAAGGAAGTGTTGTTAAACTCAGTCAAAATAAAGGTCCTGAATCACCTCAAATAGTAGGACAACAAGGAATACTCATTATTCCAGACAAGGGGAGTGTTGTCAAAGCCATTCCTATCCCTGCTCGTCAGCCTAGGAATTCCTTGGAGATCCCGGAAGGATATTGGCACATTTTTGACCAAATGGCCTAGAACCAAAATCAGAATCAGTAGACACCCCAGCAAACCTCTACGCTGCAATATCGTATAGTAGATACTGCAACCAATGCGCCTATGAAGGCCATTCCCCTTCAACATATTTCCACATTCCATGGCTTAACATCAGAAGATCCAAATGCGTTTTTTTTTTTAATTTGATGTGTTATGTAGGGGATATGATTATACCACCGATCCCCAAAAACTAAAACTATTCCCTTCTACATTAAAAGGAGCAGCCTTACGATGGTTTATGGGATTAGGTGGGGGTGTCATAACTGATTGGGATCATATGAAGGTTGCGTTCTTAAAGAAATATCAAGATTATTGTAGGTCTCGGGAAATAAAGGATGAAATATTCCAAATGACAGCAAAACGAAATGAAACCTTGGAAGAATATGTGGAATGGTTTCAATACAATCTTCAAAGATCTCCCTATGCATCCTTACCCTTACATGATAATGTGTTGAAAACTATATTAATTATGGGAATGAAAGATCAATGGGTTGAAAAATTGAATGTTATGGGAAAAGGTGATATATATAAGGAAAGTTATGCTGACATCATTGACTTAGGTATCAGGAGTTCAAGGGGCAATACAAGGCTAAAATCAGCAGAACTTGATATGATTACAAGAGACAACAAGACCTCCAATGAAGGTGTGACTTGTGCAGAGATTGGAAACCTGCTGGAAGATTTTAAGATAGACATACTTGGGACTCTAACAATGCAATTCGACATTATGCAAGCCAAACAGAAGCAAGCGGAAGCAGAGCAAAATTTGGCGATATTTTGTCCTATATGCAGAAAGAAACACAGCCACAGAGAATTTTTGTTGGATGTAATCAAATTCTATGCCATTTGCATGAAAGATCACCCTATAGAAGGATGTCCCTCACTTCCTGGACTAAAATAAGTTTATAAGGAGGCAGAAGAAGAATCAGAAGTGGTATGTCTGCTTAATCAGCGCCGACAATGGCAGCCACGACAATCAGGTATGCCAACTGATCCATTTTCTTCTTTTCAGCCTCCTCAATAAAATGCTCAGCAATATAGTGGAATGTGGAAAAATCAACTGCTTTTCCCCAATTGGTCACAACAACCATTCCCTACAACATCTTGGCCAATCAAAGAAATAAAAATAATTGGCCTAACTTTCCTTTCTATCCACCGTTTTGGCAAAACAATAACTATCCAACACAATGGTCCCCCTCTACCTCATAGAGTCAGGCCTGGCAGTTGAACTGAAAAAGACCTACAAATTAGCCAGCTGGAACAATCCCTCTCTCTCAACCTACACTTCCAGCTCCCTATACAAATCCCCAGACCAACTTAAGACTGCAACTCCTAGCCTAGCCCAACCCAAACCCAAACAATAGGCCAGTTCAGTCTGTCCAAATAATGGAACCCCCAGAATTAGAAATTGAACTGAGGGAGTGAAATGATCTTCAATTAAGGTCTGGATGCATAGTAGAAATAGAGAGAAACAACGATGTTCATGTTGAAGATCCATTACCTGTAGAACAAACATTACAGAAAGAAAAGGAAGCTCAAAAACAAGATCAAAAACAAGTAACAACTTCCACTCCACCATTCCCAGAACGATTAATCATACCACGCCCATTAGAACAGCCCAATTTTGATCTTCTGGGAGAATTAAAAAATTTATGTATAAAAATCCCTCTCCTCCAATCTATTCAAGATATTCCTATATATGCAAAAACCATTAAGGAATTATGTATAAAGAAACCAAAGAGGAGACCAACCACCAATCCAACTGTCCAAATAGTCGGTACTTTATCTAACTTATTATCAGGGATGGAAACTCCTATCAAATATGAAGACCTAGGAAATCCTATGGTGACAGTGCAAATCAATGGACAATCATTTCCAAATGCCTTAGTTGATTTGGGAGCAGCAATCAATATCCTAACAACTACTACCTGTCAAAAACTTGGCATTACATCACTAGAACCAACAACAACCTTATTGGAATTGGCTGACCGATCAGTAGTCAAACCAGAGGGTACACTACAAGATGTAATGGTATCTGTAGATTCCTGGGAATACCCTGCTGACTTCCTGGTTATCAATCCAAATAACTGGCTAGATGGACACTCGTTAATCTTAGGTAGACCTTGGTTGGCAACTGCCGATGCTTATATTGGATACCGACAAGGCAACATGACAATAACAAGGGGAAACTGTGTCAAGAATTTAGCTTTATACCCCCCAGCCCAGCCAAGTCTATCAATAATCAAAACAAGAAAACCACCTGTATCATATCTTATGGAAAATATGAGATCACCTCTAACTATAGAAAATGCTCTTGATTTTAAAGATTAAACAGAGGATGATATCATTAATAGTTTTGTTAATAAACCACAAATAAAATATCATTTGCAATGTCACATGATCAAGGCAACATTTGATAATAAAGAAGAAGAATATCCTTTGAAAGACATTCCTGATCAAGTAATACCCACTAATTCTGTGTATAATAGCAAGATTGTAGAAATTGAGCCAAGAAAAACTCTAAACATTAACAAAAATCTGTCTGTTGAACAAGAAGAGAAGTTGGTCCAACTATTGTGGAAATACAAAGCAGCCTTTGCATGGGATTAACTCGATATGAAAGGAATTGATCCTCAATTGTGCACACACCACATCTATATTGAAAAATATGCGAGACCCATTCGCCAACCCCAAAGAAGACTAAACCCTCACCTTAAAGATATTGTGAAAGTTGAACTACAAAAACTATTGGATGTTAATTTCATCTACCCAATATCTGATAGCAAGTGGGTGTCTCCATTAGTAGTGGTACCAAAAAATAATGGAAAGTGGAGAATATGTGTAGATTACTGTGAACTTAACTAGGCAACACAGAAGGACCAATTTCCCCTTCCTTTCATTGACCAGGTATTAGACACATTGGCAGGAAAGAAATTTTTTTCTTTCCTACATGGCTTCAGTGGGTACAATCAAATTCAGATTGCCCCTGAAGACCAAGACAAAACTATTTTTACCTGTCCTTGGGGGACATTTTCCTACCGAGTCTTACCTTTTTGCCTATGCAATGCCCCTGCTACATTCCAAAGAGCCATTCTTAGCATCTTTGCAGACTTAATAAATGAAGGTCTCGAAGTATATATGGATGAATTCACACCTTATGGGGATGACTTTGAGCCAGCATTGAAAAACTTAGAAAAAGTGTTGCGAAGATGTATTGACACTAGGGTTTGTTTAAGCAATGAAAAGTGTCATATGATGATGACTGAAGGAGTTATCTTAGGCCACTATATTTCAGCAGCTGGAATTCAGGTGGACCCAGCTAAAATTCAAATAATCTTGTTAATACCAACACCTACCACACAGACAGAGGTACGTAGCTTTCTTGGATTTTCTGGTACCTATAGAAGATTTATAGAACATTATTCTTGAATAAATGCACCTTTATATGCACTAACTGGAAATGATGATTTCATCTGGACAGATAAATGTGACAATGCCTTTAATGATCTGAAGAAGCTTGTTTCAACGGCCCCAGTGCTGAGGGGCCCAAATTGGAATTTGCCATTCCAAATTTCATCTGATGCCTCAGACACATCAATTGGATCAGTACTTGGGCAGGAGGAAGACAAGAAGCCATATGCAATCTATTATATCAACAAAAATCTATCTCCTGCTGAATTAAATTATACTGTGACTGAGAAGGAATTTTTTGCTGTAGTACATGCTATAAATAAGTTTAGACATTATATAACTTGGTATCCTGTAGTACTATATACTGATCACTCTGCCATTAATTTTTTAGAAAATAAACCTATTACAAATGGAAGAGTGACAAGATAGTTGATTTTATTGTAGCAATTCAACATTACAATCAAAGACCGACCTGGAAAGGAGAACCCTGTAGCTGATTTTTTGTCAAGAATGCCAAATCCAACAGATGCAGAAGCAGTTGAAGACCACTTCCCAGATGAACATTTGTTCGTTGTTACTGTTAGAACTCCATCGTATGCTGATATAGCAAATTATTTGACAATAGGTAAATTACCTAAACATTTATCCCTCAATGAACGAAAGCAGATAATACACCATAGTACCCGATACTCTTGGATTGGGGGCCACCTATTTCATACAGGTGTAGATATGCAAATAAGAAGATGTGTTTGGGAGGATGAGGTATTTGACATTTTGAAAGCATGCCATGATGGACAGTGCGGTGGGCATTTTGTAGATCATAGAACTGCCCATAAAGTTTTACGAACAGGGTATTATTGGCCTACTATCTTTAAGGATGCCTAGAAATTTGTGCAGGCTTGTGATAGCTGCCAAAGGGCAGGTCGCCCTGGGCAGTCTGATGAAATACCTTTGAACCCTCAACTAGTGATTGAACCATTTGAATGCTAGGCTCTTGAATTTTTTGGTCCCATTAGCCCCCCATCAAACCAGAAAACATACATCCTAGTTGCAACTGAGTATGTCACCAAATGGGTTGAAGCAGAGGCTCTTTCAAAAGCTACAAAGGACTCTGTAATACAATTTCTTTTCCAAATATTTGTTTGGTATGGCCTCCAAAGGGACATAATCATAGATGGAGGACCACAGTTTGTAGGTAATAAATTAGCCGAAACACTACAAAACTATCACATTCAGCACAAGATTACAACCCCATACCACCCATAGGCCAATGGCCAAGTTAAGAGCATGAACAAAGTCATTGAATCTATATTAACAAAAACCATTGCCTCACACAGACACGATTGGGCGTACAGATTGCTAGAAGAATTGTGGGAATATTGAACAATGTGGAGACCCACTACGGGATATTCACCATATCAATTGGTATTTGGAAAAGAACCCATCTTTCCAATAGAATTTGAAATTCAAACATTGAGAATAGCTCAGAAGGTGGGTCTAGATCTAAATGAAGCCCAGACCAAAAGACTGCAGCAAATTAATGAGTTAGATGAAATTAGACTCTCTGCTCTTCAGCACACAGCGTTAATTCAACAACAGAGAGCAAAGTGGCATGACGCCCTGATTAAACAAAATATCTTCCACGAAGGAGACTGGGCACTCCTATATGATTCTAGGTTTCAGGATTTTCCAGGGAAACTCCAGACACGATGGCTTGGACCCTATGAAATAAAAAAAGTGCATAATAATGGAACTATTATATTAGCTACCATTGATGGATCTGGGCATTCCTTTAACGTAAACGGTCATCGAGTACGATTGTATCATAAACCGCTTACCGGGGAATCTTTTTACCAATAGTCATGGGAAGATTCTACCATGGAAATTCTTGCTGAAGGGGATAACTCCTCCTCGGCACTAGTTCATTAAATCAGTTCTTTTTTAAAATTTTTTACATAAATATTGTTTATTCATTTGGATTATTTGTTTTAGAAAATTCATTTTTTTTCAAATTTCTCGTTATTTCAGTTTTCGCTGTCTGTTTTATAAAATTCGTTTTTTTCAAAAATTCTGTTCATTTTGCTTGTTTTGAGTTTTGAAAGAAACAAACTTGTGCTGTTCCTTTCGAAAGAAACAATAGTTCCGCAGATTTTTGCTGTTCCTTTCCAAAGGAACAACACTTGTGCTGTTCCTTTCGAAAGAAACAATAGTTCCACAGATTTTTGCTGTTCCTTTTAAAAGGAACAGCAGTTTCGCACTTTTTGATGTTCCTTTTGAAAGGAACAACAGTTTCGCAGATTGTTTCTGCTGTTATTTTTAAAGGAACAACGCCTTTTCAGTGAATTTTGTTTTGTTTTAGATTAGCATTTTGAGAATTTCTGATGACTCTTCTAAAGGAAAACATATTATTCACATACAATCATACAAATTAAAGCTTACTGTAATCAGAAAATCAAAAGAAATTGTCATTTTTAAGAAAATTGTTTAGTAATGATAAGAAAATAGGAAAAACGGACTTAACTAATAACATAATCTTGTTGTTTTATTACCATTGAATTAATCTGATCGATTATCCTTATCATAATTGGTTCTTTCCCATATGATATAACTTTCATTGATTTTTATTTATGGAGTAGGAATAAGGGCATATTCTTTTATATTGAGATGTTTAGACTTCTTCCACCATCCCTACTCTTAAGGAGTGTTGAGCCATCCTTTATGAATAACTAGGAAAGTGCTATATGAAAAAGAAAAATATTTATATGTTCCACTAATAATTTTATGATTTTCCAGATGGAGGATAGGGGGTCTCATTAAGAGCCAGCCTACCATGATCATAAGGAAGTCAGTGAAGTGGCATTCCCATCATGGCCACCAAACCAGGGATATGGTCCAATGGACAATTGAAAAAATTAAGGAAGTCCTTGGAACAGGAGGTCTCATCACGAGCCGACCTTCCCACTTTTCACTTCTTCCCGGTGAATGGCATTGTGATTTATCTGGTCACCAAGCTAGCACAATGGCCTCCATTATGACATTTAACAAGCACTTCCTCAGTATAAATAAAGGACAATGGTTCCAAGGGTGAGAAAGAAACTTTGTCAAGGTTATGGACACCTGTGGGCAACAGAGCTCTGCTGATGGTATTGGGGTCACATTTATACACATCAATAGTCATATTTAACCCTTTTTCCTATATCTCTATTTAAAATCAAATGAAAGTATGAATCTTTAACCTTCCATTTTGAACCTATTATACATGAATATCATTTCAAATTGATCATATTAGTTTGAAGTGGTAATAAACACATCTGTATGTATGTTTATCCTAAGCTGTCCCTTCTCCTCATATTTGAATCATTACAAAACGATTTTATATCTATTACCGATTTATCACACACATTGATTTCAGTAATTGCTATAATTTGATTGAATGTATAATAATTATGCCTACTTTTTTCCTTCTATACTACTGCTGTGACACGCTACCTCTCTCAATTGACGGTCGAGGGTGACCTATCATCAAGCAAGGGGGGCGCGGATGTTTGCATGTAGAGAAAATCACGATATTTCTTTACCTGTATGTGAATTAAATCCCTGCATTTTAGGAAATAACGACATTATTCCAATTTAACGTGCTGTGTTGTTCCATTGCGATCACTGTGTGTTTGGAAAAAACTAACAGGGTGTAGAGACAATGGGAGGACGACCAATTCACAGTGAACCATAGGTGCTGGTCATTTCTGATGCTGCACGAGAGATTTTGGAAAGAATAGGATGGATTACATATTTCATGACTGTTGGGGTTCCTATGTTTTGGCCAGATTGGCAAAACCAAAAGATAAGACAACATCAAACCGCTTTGGGATTCAATGATCTAGCCCTCTTGAATTCAGAGAGGGATCTCTCTATGAATGAGCTTAAAGATGTGATCTTTAAAACCTGAAATGTGATATTAGGCTAGTTATGAATAGCTTGGGTTTTGTTTTGTTTGTTTTTGGGAAAAGACATGATGAAGGTGAAGGAAGTTTCAAAATGAAGGGTGAAGGTGTCTGCAGGTGAAGGAATGATTTGGCTGACAGAAAGGTAAAGACATTTTTAACCCATTGGGCTATGGAATCATAGGAGGATTTTAATTGGACAACAAGGTTCAAGCAGGATCCATGGGGAAAGTCACTTATGTCAAAGGATATCTTAAGGTGATTTTATGGAATGACACATATAGGAAATGGAGAACAAACAAATGAAGAAACAGTGAAACAGCCTAAGATCAAGTAATTTATTTTAAACTATCTTGCTTCAGCATGTACTTAAATAAATACATAAGAGTATTCTGAGATCAGGTTAGTACCTTTAAACTAGTCTGCATTGAAATAATTTCAGTTAGAAAACATTAAAAAACAGTTGAACAGCTTAAGATCAGGTGAGTGCCTTTAAACTACCCTGCTTTCAGCATATTCAATAAGAAAAACATAAAAGTATTCTGAGATCAGATTAGTGCCTTTAAACTAGCCTGCATTGAAGTAGTTTCAGTTAGAAAAAATTTAAAAATAGTCGAACAGCTTAAGATCAGGTAAGTGTCTTTAAACTACCCTGATTTCAGCATATTCAATAAGAAAAACATAACATTATTATGAGATCAGGTTAGTGCCTTTAAACTAGCCTACATTGAAGTACTTTTAGTTAGAAAACATTTAAAAACAGTCGAACACCTTAAGATCAGGTAAGTTCCTTTAAACTACCCTGCTTTCAGCATATTCAATAAGAAAAACATAAAAGTATTCTGAGATCAGGTTAGTGCCTTTAAACTAGCCTGCATTGAAGTACTTTCAGTTAGAAAAAATTTAAAAACATTTGAACAGCTTAAGATCAAGTAAGTGCCTTTAAACTACCCTGCTTTCAGCATATTCAAATAAGAAAACCACATATAACAGTGACAAAGAGAAATTTAGATCAGGCAAGTGCCTTTAAACCGACCTGCATTGATGTACTCTTCAAAGAGAACGTTCAAATGAAGAAAACATAGACAATAAAGCTTTCAGTAAGAGTAGGGTACTGTTGAGAGTAACTCCTAGCTCTATGTTTGCTGCTCTTTATCAGAGAAAGTGAACAGAGTGAAAACATTAAGCAAAATAACAATTGACAGTGAGGAACACATCACCATTGACATAAATCAGGATCCCATAAATCAGCAGCTTGTATTTGATGTTTCGAACCAGTTACAATTAGCAAGCCGGGTGGGTCTCTACAAATTCAAACTTCTCATATCAGCTTCTGTATCTTCAAGTTGCAAATAGGGCATCAGTAGCTTCAGAAACTATTACATGCGTTCAGATGTCTAGAGACCAACATTTGATCATCTTCTACAGAAGTATTTATAGAAGAATGAGGAGGTGGGATCTGATAAAATATCTCCTCGGTCAATTAATACAGATTGATGGCTCTTCGGCCTTTGAAGGGCTCGATGAAGTAATTTACAGATAATCTGTCTATATTAAATTGATGTACATTTATGAATTGAGTTCGGTGGGAGCCTTTGTTGACTTTTGAGGCTCAATGTCATGTTTGAAGTAACTCTGTTGCTGCTCCTCGAGGTCTAATTATTGAAAAGATTAGCTTCTGGGCTGCTTTTAATCTTTAAAATAGTTTTGGAGACAATTAGAGATAAGATCCTTGAGTAGTATTAATTGTTCGGCTGTCTTTGAGAAAACACCTCTTGTTTGTAATAATGACTAAGCCTTCTTTAATTACCATGAGGCTACAGGTGCCTTTTGGGAGCTGGAGAGGTTTATTTACTTTAGTTCAGTGTTTAATATCTTTTGTTTTGGTAAAAATTGATACTCTTTTAACTGTGATTTAAAAACTCAGTGTCTTGTTGATGTGCAGGTCGCGCAAGGGAAATATGGATCTTGAACCCTGCGAATGACTTTCCCTTAATAAAGCAATGGTATGGGAATCGTCATTCCCAGCACTCGGCCCTTTCTTTCAACATAATGGAAAACCTTCATTACGTGCAAAATTCAACAAATATATCATAAAATCCTATGTTTTTCGGTTTACTGCTTCAGAGGCGTGGGATGAGAGCAGAGCCATTGGATGGCATCATCCAACGGTGGAGATTAGCCGAGAGGTGGTTTAAAAGAAGCAGAAGGAAGAACTGAACTGAACTGTTAATCGCGCGATGATCGACGGTGGAGATCGGTCTTGAAAACCCTTTGGTGAAAGGTGGAGGGCGATAGTATGAAGCGAAATTAGATCTCGACCGTCCGATCTGGACACGTGGACGGTCCAGATTCAATCGAAGGATCGCAATCGGCGGGAGGAAAATAATGGTGCAATGAAAATCTCTGATGCGATTCCGCGATGAGGAGGGCCAATGCGATTGAGCGATGACCATTGATCTAAGGATCAGATCAACGACGGGGAATGAATCGGAGGGATGGGCCATCGGGGGGACAAACAAATGTATGCAATTGAAACATTGTGATGCGATTGAACTTTGCGATGCGATTGAAACTTTGCGATGTGATTTGCGCAGGTCGTTGATCAACTTTAGATCAACGGTCAATATCTTTTGATTTTTTGCACCGGCAAAAACCCTTATTCTTTATAAAAACCCCAATTTTTCACATAATACAAAGTTTTGGTAAGTCGGGCGGAATATATATATATATATATATATATATATATATATGACGGTTGGCGCCCAATTGTGGGGCCCTTTGGTTGTATGAAACCCAAATAGGCCCAGGGCTATATATATATGGGGGCCGATCGCATCGGAGTTTTTTGGGACCGGTCTTTCAATCAACCCATTGAACTTTGCGATACGATAAGCACATTGGGACTTAAACTCTTGGTCCCGGGCACAGGATTTATGAATGGAAAGCGACGGAGGTGGGGGTTATACATATATGACCCAATCGCATCGGAAGTTTGATGCAGGCCTTTTTAATCAACCCATTGGATTTCTCCGATGTGATTGCGCGATAAAACAAAGGCCAATCACAATCAGAGCTTCGAGCTCGGTCTTTCGATCAACCCATTCAGATTCCTCTGATGTGATTGCGCATCGATATTTTTGATCTAACCATTTTTATTTAACACGTGAATTTCACTCCTTTAGACCAAAATTTGGATAAATGGGTTTTTTGGATTTATGAAAGAAATAACAGACCAAAGATGGATTTTCAAAAAGGTTCAGCGCTCGATTGCGGGCCCAAAGGGTTATATATATGATAACAATATGATCGGAGGTTATGACTGTAAGGCTTAATCGTATCGGAACCATTCGGCATGGCACAATGACTTGCGCTCTTGGGTCTGTGCGATGCAATTAGCGCCGAAAGGTTCTAGTGCCTGTTCTTAGCACCATGGGCATACGGTGGGGAAGTGGTTGAGACTTGGCTCAAAGGGGCTTAAACCCTTAATAAGAAATGGGTTTTTTCGTAGATTTTCAATGGTTTTAAAAGGGTTTTAGGGGTTTTGACTATAGTTTAAAAAAGAGTTCTAAACTATGCAACAATGAGTTTTAAGGATGGGAGAAGGGGAAAACATAAAAAAGAGGAATCTTACGGAGGAAAAGGGAAACAAATGAATGTTAGTTTCTGAATGGAGGAAGGGGAGAGAAGGGGATTTTGCAGCAGTTTTTCTCATAGAATTTTTAGCATAATTTCTGAGTTTTTGAAGGGAAACAGTAATGAATATTTTCAGATAAGGGCATCAGATCTTTCAGAGGCTTCAAGTGATAAAATTTTGGCAAAAACAGTGTTTCTTGAAGACTAAACAATTTTTTGGCCACCTTTTGATAGAAAATTTTTTATAGGGGGCCAACAGTGGCTCCACTTGGGGATGGTGCCTTCTTGAAGGCATCAAGAACTTCAGACCTGCATTATCTGGGAGGCTGACCCGTGCCACATCCATTATGTTCTCTGGGAGGCTGACCTGTGCATGATCCATTGTGTTCTCTGGGAGGCTGACCTGTGCCTGATCCATTGGGCTGCCCTTCCTTTGTTGGGATGATCTTCTCTGAAAACAGATTAGCAGCTATGAAAAAAATGGACCTTCATCAATACAAACTTTCTACCTACCCAATCCTACTGATCTAGCATTTTTTCTTCATCAGAGTGCACTTGGATTGGCAAACTCTTTTCTCAACATTTTATTCTTTTGAAAGCAGGAAATCTAATCCATTTCTACCCCTTATTTCTCCATGGACTCAGATTAAACAGTTGAGCCCATATGATTCTCTACCTATTTTATCAATCTGTTAGGATTAAACAGTCTAACAGATTTTATTCTCTAATTTCTACAACAGAAATTTAAAAGAATTCAAGTCAGGATTAAGCAGTCTAATTTGAAGCTGGTATATGGCACAAACACATGCTGCACACAGACATTTATTTTACAGAAAATTAAATCAAAATGGAAGGCTTAAGATCTGAAATTCCTCATCATGGCCTTCTCTTTTTACAGCTATGTTTTGACTCTTGTTTGAGTTGTTTCTTCCTTTTTCTCTGGTTCAGATTTTGAGCTAATTAGAACCAGATTTACTTCTTTTTGACTCAGAAAAATAAAATAGATTTGAGTCATTTCTCTTTTCGAAACTTAGGTTCAGATTATGAACATGTTTGAACCTTCAATTTCTATCCTAAACTATCTACTGATAAGCCAAGATTACACAGTTTGGAAAATCGAATTCACTATCCTATCAGCAGAAAATTTAAAGCTAATGAGTCAAGTTTAGGATGTCTGACTAACTAGAAGTGTGTTATTCAGGAGTGGCATTTAAGCTTGCACACTTTCAGAATTTGTTTCTCTTTTTGGTATGGGGCTATACCTTTATTGTTTTCACAATCTGCCCTCTTTTCTTTCTTTCATTGTTTTTGTATTTTTGTATTTTTTATTTTTCTTCAAAGCAGAAAACAACAACTACCTACATGCTCAGAACTGAGCTTTATTGACATTCCTACCTAACCTATTCTAAACATGGAGTATTTAAATTTATCATACGATACAAAAATGCCAATGCAGCCAACTGAGTAATGTCAAGAAGAAGTAGAAACTTTGGCTGCTTGTCAGAGGTACCCATAGAACATATTGAAGATTAACCTTCAATATCAAGGCTATCATAGAAGGTGACAGCTTTTCATGTCTCTGGCTCTTGCAAAGGGTCATTGTTTGATAATTTGAGCCAGTTGGGATTTCCACACACTCTTCCATAGGATCAACTAAGAAAAGATGAAGATTCTCTTCTTTTTGGTCCTCCACAATTGGTAGATTATCTAATTCCAAGACATCAGCTTTGAAGAGCATATCTTCATAAATTTGTTTGGAAGCATCATCATCCTTAACCTGCATAATAGCAAACAATGAAATATCTTCTTTCTCTAAATTTATGTTTGCTTCTTATATAAATTCAGGTTCTTTAAATGGCAGATTGATATCAATGATAGGAGAAGTTTCTTCTTGAAAAGAGGGTATATCCATAGTAGGATAGTCTTCTATCTGTTTCTCTCCCTTTTCTTCATCATCATTTGAGGTAGAGGACTCATCATATTTGGCAGTGTTGTCCTCTTGTAGCCCTGGTATTCTTGGATTCAGTGGGTTGAACTCTGTGAAGAGGTTATTATATTCTTGAGTGGGGGTGTATTCAATGGTATCCTCTTGCTCAAAAATTTCTTCATTATTCTTCTCTTCACCTTCTGAGTTGAAAGGCTGTTGATTCTCAATAAAGTGAAAGCTTTTTATGATGGATCGAAAAGGATGATTGTGGCTTTCAAGCTGATGATGGTGAAACTCATAACACCAATCAAAAACTGGTTGCCCTACATGATTAGTTTCTTCTTGGAAATCATCTTCATCATAAAACTGATTGAAGTTTGAAAATTTATCAGAATAAACATTTTCATCAGTCAAACATATTGGGATATCAGTAGGTCCTTCTTGATTCTAATCCACAAAAGAACCTTCTAAATCTGTACAACAAAGCTCTCTATGTAAATGGGCAAGAGTGTTTGTTTTGCAAAAAGTTTCAGAGACTGACTGTCTATAAATAGTATGATCTATTTCCTTCTCTGTCAAAGGGGAAGATGTTTCCATGTCCCTTTGAACAGAAGTAAAGCAGTTCTCTGTCTCTTGTGAAGACTGATTTTGAGGCTGAATGTCTTCTTGAGCCTCAGCTACAAGCGATGATGAATCAATATTTAAGTTTTCAGGGATATCTTGAGGAATGTTCTTTATTTCTTGGGTCATCTCTTCCTCAACTGATTCATCTATGTTCTTAAAATTTTTCAATAGGAGATTAAACTCATGAATGGATGTTAAAAGATCTTCAGGATGAATCTCTTCCAAAGCTTCCTCATTATCTATAATGTGTTGGGTGATGTTTTGCGATGGATCATAATATATTTCACCCAATGATAATGATGTAGTTTTTTCTTTATAGTTCTCATAGAACACATATTCAAGGTATCTTAAAGAAAACAAACTACTAGATCTTAAGCATTCATACCAATCCCTAGTTTTTCCTTCTAATGTTAACATGAACATTTTCATTAGGAAGTCTTCATGCCATTCAACTTTCAGCCTCCATACATGTATATGAAATTTGATGAGATGTAACAAAGGGTCATCAAACTTTTCACCTTAAAAAACTGGCAGTTTTTCATCCCAATTCACCTGGGGCATCTTATGTGGAAACCCAGGGATATGATATCTACTCATTGGGGCATATCTTCGTTGTATTCTTGGAATCATTTTTGTAAATAAGGAAAGAAGTCACTGTGTCTGGTCCATCGGTTCAGGGTCTTCTACCAGTGGAGTCATTTGGTCTTTTGGGAGTCTCAGAGTGTGGAGTCACCAGGTGGAATATTTTTAGCTCCTAAGGAGGTAAAATTTTTAATGGCCTACCACCATGTGTTTCTTGTAGAGCTGGAAGGTTTTCAGGAATTGAATTAGCTCTCAAGGGTGATCTGAAAACAGCTGATAATTTTATCTTAGGAGACTTCCTAAGGATACCTTCTGAGTTATCAACTACTTTAGGTGGATCAAGGTCAGGATGGGCTCTAGTGTGAATATTTCTAGGAGCCACTATGATATGTTTTTCAAACCCAAATAAACAATACAAGTTCAACCAGGTATAACAATCTTGGAGAGGTTAACTAGTCTGTTTTACAATTTTAATCCTACAGTCTTCTAACTGATTTTGAATGATATTTACAATGATAAGGGTTCTTCCCAGTGGATTCTTAAGGTCTGCCCAGGATTGTGCAGTCGCCAAGTGGAATTTTTTAGCTCCTTTCAGAGGTAAAAGGTTTTATGGTCCACCACCATGTTTATTGAATACCAATCTAACCAAAGATTCTGGGTCTTTTGAGTGCCTAAGGGTGTGTAAGATCAAATTCACTTAAGTCCCCAACGATCGCCGATATGTTGGGGTTCCTATGTTTGACGATTGGAAAAACCAAAAGATATGACAACATCAATAGCTTTGGGATTCAAGGATCTAGCCCTCCTGAATCCAGAGACGGATCTCTCTATGAATGAGCTTAAAGATGTGGTCTTAAAAACCCGAAATAGTGATATTAGGCTAGTTATGAAGAGCTTGGGTTTTGTTTTGTTTTTTTTGGTTGGGCAAAGACATGATGAAGGTGAAGGCAGTTTCAAAATGAAGGGTGAAGGTGTCTGCAGGTGAAGGAATGACCAAACTGTTGAGCGAAAGACATTTTTAAACCCTGAGGCACATGGAGTCATAGGACTCCTTTCCTTGGACGACGAGGGTTTCAGAGTTTAATGGGGCAAGTCACTTATGTCAAAGGATCTCTTAAGGTGATTTTATGGAATGACACATATAGAAATGGAGAGAGAAAAAACAATGAAGAGAAACGAGTGAAACAACCTAAGATCAAGTAAGTTCTTTTAAACTATATTGTGACATGTACTTAAGGAAATTTGAGAGTATTAGGAATCGGTTTGGCAAAGAGGAATAAACTAGCCTACATTGAAGTAATTTCAATTAGAAAACATTAAAAGACAATTCGAAAAAGCTTAAGATCAAGTAAGCGCCTTTAAACTACCCTGCTTTCAACATATTCAATAAGAAAAACATAAAAGTATTATGAGATTAGGTTAATACCTTTAAACTAGCCTGATTTAAAGTACTTTCAGTCAGAAAACATTAAAAGACAGTTTGAAAAAGCTTAAGATCAGGTAAGTGCCTTTAAAATACCCTGCTTTCGGCTTGCCATTCAATAAACATAAAATGTGATTGAGTTAGTGCCTTTAAACTAGCCTACATTTAGTACTTTCGATTGAAAACATTTTAAAAACGATCGAACGACTTAAGATCGGGTAAGTGCTTGTAAAGCTACCTTCTTTCAGCATATTCAATGAAAAACATAAAATTATTAGAATCGGAGTTGAAATTCTTGCTTTAAACCACAAACCTTTGCATTGAAATATTTCGATTAGAAAACATTTAAACGATCGAACATCATATAATTAAGTGCCTTAAAACTACCCTGCTTTTAGCATATTCAATAAGAAAACCATAGATAACAGTGACAAAGAGAAATTTAGATCAAGCAAGTGCCTTTAAACCGAACTGCATTAATATACTCTTCAAAGAGAACGTTCAAATGAAGAAAACATAGACAATAAAGCTTTCAGTAAGAGTAGGGTACTGTTGAGGGTAAATCCTAGCTCTATGTTTGCTGCTCTTTATCAGAGAAAGTGGACAAAGTGAAAACATTAAGCAAAATAACAATTGACAGTGAGGAACACATCACCATTGACATAAATCAGGATCCCATAAATCAGCAGCCTGTATTTGATGTTCAAACCAGTTACAATCAGCAAGCCCAGTGGGTCTCTACAACTTCAAACTTCTCATATCAGCGTTTGTATCTTCAAGTTGCAAATAGGACATCAGTAGCTTCAGAAACTATTACATGCATTCAGATGTCCAGAGACCAACGTTTGCTCATCTTCTACAGAAGTATTTATAGAAGAATGAGGAGGTGGGATCTGATAAAATATCTCCTGGGTCAATTAATACATATTGATGACTCTTTGGCCTTTGAAGGGCTCGATGAAGTAATTTACAGATGACCTGTTTTAATTAAATTGATGTACATTTATGAATTGAGTTCGGTGGGAGCCTTTGTTGACTTTTGAGGCTCGATGTCATGTTTGAAGTAACTCTATCGCTGCTCCCCAAGGTCTAATGATCGAAAAGATTAGCTTCTGGGCTGTTCTTAATATTTAAAATAGTTTTGCTGACAATTAGAGATAAGATCCTTGAGTAGTATTAATTGTTTGGTGTCTTTAGGCAAACACCTGCTTGTTTGTAATAATGAATAAACGCTTTAATTACGAGAATTTAACGATTGCCTTTTGGGGCCCGGAGAGGTTTAATTTACTTTAGTTCAGTTTTTTCGATCTTATGTTCTGGCAAAAACTGATACTCTTTTAACTGTGATTTAAAAACACAGTGTCTTGTTTATGTGCAGGCTGCGCAAGGGAAATATGGATCTTAAACCCTGCGAAAAAATTTCCCTTGATAAAGCAATGGTTTGGGAATCGTTGTTCCCAGCCCTCGGCCCTTTCTTTCAACATAATGGAAAACCTTCATTACCTGCAAAATTCAACAAATATATCATAAAATCCTACGTTTCTGGGTTTACTGCTTCAGAGGCATGGGATGAGAGCAGAGCCGTTGGATGACATCATCTGATGGTGGAGATTAGCCGAGAGGAGGTTTAAAAGGAGCAGAAGGAAGAATTGAACAAAACCGTTGATCGCGCGATGATCGACGGTGGAGATCAGTCTTGAAAACCCCTTGGTGAAAGGTGGAGGGTGATAGTATGAAGTGAGATTAGATCTGGGCCATCCGATCTGGACACGTGGATGGTCCAGATCCAATCGGAGGATCGCCATCGGCAGGAGGAAAATAAGGGTGCGATGAAAATATCTGATGCGATTGCGTGATCGGGAGGGCCAATGCGATTGAGTGATGACTGTTGATCTAAGGTTCAGATCAACGACGGGGAATGAATCGGAGGGATGGGCGATTGGGGGGACAAACAAATGTATGCAATTGAAACATGCGATGCGATTGAAACTTTGCGATGCGATTTGCGCGAGCCGATCAATGGTCAATATCTTCTAATTTTTTGCACCGGCAGAAACCCTTATACTTTATGAAAAACCCAATTTTCACATAATACAAAGTTTTGGTATATCGGGCAGAATATATATATATATATATATATATATATATATATATATATATATATATATATGACAGCTGGTGCCCAATTGCGGGGCCCTTTGGTTATATGGAATACAATGGGCTTGGGGCTCTACATAATAAAGGCCAATCGCATCGGAACTTCGGGCCCGGTCTTTCAATCGACCCATTTGGATTTCCCCGATGCGATTGCGCATCGGTCTTTTTAATCTAACCATTTTAATATTTAACACGTGACTTTGGCATTTAGATCAAAACTTTGGGTAAAAAAGGGTTTTTGGATTTATGAAAGAAATAACGGACCAAAGATGGATTTTCAAAAAGGTTCAGTGCCCGATTGTGGGCCCAAAGGGTTATATATATGATAACAATATGATCGGAGGTTATGACTGTAAGGCTTAATCGCATCGGAACCATTCGACATGGCACAACGACTTGCGCTCTTGGGTTTGTGCGACGTGATTAGCGCTGAAAGGTTCTAGCGCTTGGTCTTAGCACCATGGGCATACGGTGGGGAAGTGGTTGAGACTTGGCTCAAAGGGGCTTAAACCCTTAATAAGAAATGGGTTTTTTCGTAGATTTTCAATGGTTTTTAAAGGGTTTTAGGGATTTCGACTATAGTTTAAAAAGGAGTTCTAAACTATGCAACAATGAGTTTCAAGGATGGAAGAAGGGGAACACACATAAAAAAGAAGAAGAGGAATCTTATGGAGGAAAAGGGAAACAAATGAAGTTTAGTTTCTGAATGGAGGAAGGGGAAGGAAGGGGATTTTGCAGCAGTTTTTCTCTTGGAATTTTTAGCAGAATTTCTGAGTTTCTGAAGGGAAACAGTAATGAATATTTTCAGATAAGGGCATGAGATCTTCCAGAGGCTTCGAGATATAACATTTTGGAAAAATAAGTGTTTCTGGAAGAATGAACAATGTTTTGGCCACCTTTTGATAGAACAAATTTTACCTGGTGGCAACTGATGAGGATCTGAAACAACCTCCACGAACGGTGGCCATGTTTACAGAACTTGCAAGAAGGGTTCTCCATGGTTAGAGGAAGATAGATAGTTATATCCGATGAAATAATTGCAGAAGTGTCGGGCATACCAGCACAAGGAACTACATGGACGCAGAAGAAGCTCAGGCTTCGAGAAGCCATGAAAATATTTCAGGATGACAAACAAACATTGGTTGTCAAAGGCAAAGGATTTCAGCCAGCATCATTGGGAGCACCATGGACGGAATTGGCCAATATTGTGTAGGCCTATATAATGTGCGACGAAAGGAAAGATGTGGTAAAACCTCGCCACTTTAAGCTACTTACTGTACTAAAATAAAAATGCACTGTCGATTTTCCTGCATTTTTAAATTCCCTGTTGTATGATATTTCCCGTAATATAAGAAAAGCTCAGCACACAGATATGGTGGTCAGCCACCATTGCTTAATTCGATTAATAGTAAGTCGTAGCCTCGCCCAGCAACAGACTAGCTGGGAAGAGTTGATATTCTCCATTGATGGAGGGTTAGCCTTACCTGTGCCGAAACGGAAGAGAATGGTTGGCTCAATAGCTGAGCCATCAACCCGCAGACAGTCCCTCCATTCAAAATGAAGTAGGGGGATGATGGAAGGACTTCCATGTAGCAGTAGCCAGCCCCTGGAATTGCACAGCTTAGAGGATGAATAGCCTCCACAATTGGAGGGAGAAAGCCCTCGTACTGATGAAGAAGAGGAAATGGAAGGAAAAATTCGCTACTCGGAAGAAGAAGAAATAAGCCACCACACCAGTGGTGAAAAACAATCTAGTGCAGAGGAAGGAAATACTGAGGAAGAAGAAATTGAAGGAGAAATTCGATATTCGGATGAGGAAGAAGGAAGCTATCATACCTGTGAGGAGAATGAAGACAATCATAACATCAAAAAAAAAGGAACAGAGCCTCCCGAGAATGCTATTGTAAGCCCTTTATAGGAAGACCAATTGGCCCAAATTTTGGCCAATATGAGTAACTATGCGCAGCCTCATAGCCCTTTGGATATTAATATTGATAAGTTACAGGAGCACTCTGCAGTCAACAAAAATACAGCTGAAGAAATGCTGTATGAAACAGAAAACCCTAGCGAAGCTAGGGTTGCTTCCCCTGAAAGGCATGAACAAGAAAATGAGAACACTGAAGTAATATCCCAACTTGGAAGCCCTCAGGAGATTGCAGAGTTAATCGAGGATATGATTCCTGAAGAATTTAGCCAAGGGCATATGAATGTGGAAGAGGAACCTCAAGAAGAATACCAAGAAGAGAACTTAACTCGAGGCACTGCTGATATGGACCAACACCCTGTCGAGCAAACTGGTTCAGATAAAGGAACAATTGTCCCATTAAAAAAGAGGAAGAAAGTAACTAAGATTGAAAATCTTTGCAGGGAGTGAATGAAGCTTCATAAACTTGTAGAACAGCTCAGGTAAACCATTAGGATTCTAAGAATGAAAAAAATGCCTAAGCGAGCGCCTAAGAGAAGAAGCATAACTACTAAGCGAGCTTCGAAAAAGAGAAAAGCGACCGTTAAGAGGAACCCCCAAGTTGAAGAAGCTATGCCTGAACCCAATTATGGAGATACGGAACAGCAAACAACTATTCCAACACAAGTTGTTCCAGAAGGACCTGTTTCAAGTGAAAACATGCAATCTAGTAGTCAGCATACTTTTAGTGACTCGACACTAGCCATACTCCAAGAGGAGTTGGCACAGGCCCGGATAGAAAGACAAAGGTTGGAAGAAAACACTGTCCCAAGGAAGAGATATCAGGAATTGTAGCAACAGATGAAGAGTATTCATGAAGCAGAAGTAAAAGCTCACGAAAAGTGTCAAAGAGCAGAGTAAAATACTGACAAGGTAATGAACCAATTAAAACTAGCCTACAATCAAATGAAAACTCTCTGCTCCCTATACACTGATGTCTTAGCCTGTAGATGCCCCGCCAAAAACTATGATTTATTTTTGCTAGAAAGATATTTACAGCTAAAGATCAAGGTAGTTAACGCAGGAAATCCATAGAGATAAAAACTATAGATGACTTTGTATCATGCTGCAAACTTTATGGGATCAAATTACAATGCCTTTTGTGTGAATTTTATTTACATAATCTAATACTTGAAAATGATTGTGAATCAAACCCTAGCCCTTTTGTGGGAGATGTTCAATTTCAGGCATTCATTTTCTTTTTTGTAAATCAATTAAAATGGATTAAATCTTATAATGATTTCCAAAGGCAAGAGAATGAATTAGATTTGTGGGTTAGGAGTGAACCTCAGAACCCATCCCAATTTTGGGCTAAGCACAGAAGTTTGATGACAAAGGAAGGCGTTATCCAAGTATTGGGGCCTATCCACAAATTGATTATCTTGAATGGAACAAATTATTTCTCATCCATTAGAAAGCAAGCTTATATATCAGCTAAGGTCCGGTGGAGAATTTCCAATCAGAACGTGCAAAACAGATAACCACTTAATTATAGAAACTTTGGGCTAGCTGCAGACCGCTTGATTTCCTATAGTCATCTCATTTAAAAGAAGGACCATTCTGGTTAGGATGTAGGTTCTGCAGCCCTATTGCATGGTTTCCTGCTTCAGACTACAAAGTTGTTTAGGAACTCCCTGAAGGACAGACAGAACATGTTTTTGAGGAATTAGCTACACTACATGCTTTTAGACCTGTCGATGACAAACCTTATCTGGCTTATTCTTTGATTGCTCTCCATGTGAACTATAGTTTTCATGAGGACATGAAAAATATTAAGCAGGGGGGTATGTTGGGCAGTGAAAAAGGTATGAAATTACTGTATATTTTCTCATTATTTTACTATGGACATACTCCTTTTTGCCTTGAGAGGTAATTTATTATAAGAATTATGATGGGATTGGAAAGATTTACATTCATTGTAAAAAGATGACTAAAGGATGCTTTTTGTTGATAAAATAGGGATTAGACGAAGAGAACAGTTGTACCAAAGGCGAGGCTGAGATCAATGTAACTGCGCCTCCATCATCGTTGAACTAGATCCAGCCAAAGGCAAGGAGATCCGAATGAATTGCCAAGAAAAGGAAGGGGACAGCTCGGCCTCAGTCAAAGCAGACAAGTTGATAACTAAACGAAGGGGAGAAAATCCCTTAGGATCCTTCGATCCTGAGGGATCGCTGTTCAAACTCATCTTATTCCTCGTCTTGTCTATCAGGATTTGATATATAAAGCAATGTCCTTTAGTGATGAAGAGGAGTCAGTCAGTCAGTCAGTTGGTCGGAAAAAGTTCTTATATTCAGACATTTCTTCTGCAATAGTATGTTTATTGACTCTCGGCTTTGAGAGAACATCCTCTGTAATACTTTATGTTTAATTAATATCAAGCACACATTTCGTTTCATTTCTTAAGATCTGAAGTATCCCAGCAGTATTTCACTGGCGCTAAGGGCCCGGCTCTGGTGGAATTACCATGTTGTTTGTATTCTCAATGTTTGTTTACTGTTGTGTGAAGTTGTGTTTATTGTTTATTTCGATTGCATAGTTTATTGACTGTTGTTAGATTGAATACAGATTCATTAACGAATTTCATTGCTATTCTACTCTTTGCAAGAAAGACATCTATTTTTAATTTATTTTGCTATCATTGTGAAGCTTTACTGTTCTGTATTCGACTCTAAGTTATTATTCTCTTAGTTTACGATTCCTTGTGATCGATTGATCTGTATTATTGGACGGTGATAGATTGAAGTTACTTAAGTTTGTAAATGTTGTTCAAATTATATTGTTGTTCCATTTCTAGTTATTGCTTATTTCTGATTCATAGCTTTACTTTAGCAGATAATTTGGTTACAGTTGTTGTGTGTGCGTAGGAGTTACAAGATTGTTGTTGATTTTTAGCCTTTTCAGTTCCTTTCAGTTCCTTTCAGTTATCTTTATCATCAAGTAGTTCGCGTTTTATTTCATTCCAATTGTTTTAAGATCACCAACTGTAGAGGACACTGGTTATTGCTTCCAAGTCCCCAGATTGGTTATCTTGCATCGATTTCTAAGGGAAAGAGTTATTGCTACTGTATCCCCGATCGATGTTTTTTAGTTTGATTTAATTAAATTTTCAGAGCATTTCCATTTGTAATTAGATTCCTTTACAAGCATTTGTTTATTCTTGTATTCAGAATTCTATACTACATCTTCACAACATTACTCTTAGATAATTGCAGCCTCAGACAGAGTACACTCTTGAAATAAAAATTCGTTCCCGGATTGATGATTAATGTAAGCTAACTAGCTGTTTGAAAGATACCTTTTTATGGCTCGACATTTTGGTGCCATTGCCGGGGATAGTGTATGCCATTTTAAAGGAGTGATGCAGAGCTGATTTTCTTCTTCTTGCGAAGAATTGGGTATTAAAGACGAAAGGTATGAACCTGCGCACTGGGCAAGAAACACACTTGCTCACAACCTGCTTCACAGCAAAAGTAGGTAAGCTTCTTTCTTTGGATAGGAATGAAGGTTTGTTTTCTTGAATGAATAGACCAACTAAGCAAAACAAAATTCCTCCTAAAATTGAAAAACCTAAGGGACCGGTGACCCTTGGGTGGACAACTTTTATTGACGAAATCCTTAAAACAACTGAATCTCAGCCATTAGTAGGATTTAGAAAAGCTATCTCTAGACAGCCTACTAATTCCCTTCAGGCTACAGAGTCACCATCTGAAGCCTTTGCTGAGATACATAGTCAAACAAAGGGAATTGAGCAAGATTCCCAAGAAATTGAGAATCCTTGCATAATTTCCCCTCAAGAAGGGAACTCTAGTAATATTCGTGAAGGAGAAGGGGAAACAAGAGAAACAGGAGACCCACAATCTCCTATTGAAATAGCCCAACCAGTAAGTAGTCCAGATAAGGGAAGTGTTGTTAAACCTATTCAAAACCAAAGCCCTGAATCACCTCAAACAGTAGGTCAACAAGGAATACTCATTGTTCCAGATAAGGGAAGTGTTGTCAAAGCCATTCCTGCTCCTTCTAGTCACCCTAGAAATTCCTTGGAAATCCCAGAAGGATATTGACACATTTTTGACCAAATGGCCCAGAACCAAAATCAGAATGAGCAGACACCCCAGCAAACCTCTACGCTGCAATATCCTATAGTAGATACCGCAGTCAATGCACCTAGGAAGGCCATTCCCCTTCAACATATTCCCATATTTCATGGCTTAACATTAGAATATCCAAATGCATTTTTGTTTGAATTTAATGTGTTATGCAGGGGATATGATTATACCACTGAACCCCAAAAACTAAAACTATTCCCTTCTACATTAAAAGGGGCAGCCTTACGATGGTTTATGGGATTAGGTGGGGGTGTCATAACTGATTGGGATCAAATGAAGGCTGTGTTTTTAAAAAAGTATCAAGATTATTTCAGGTCTCGGGAACTAAAAGATGAAATATTCCAAATGACAGCAAAACCAAATGAAACCTTGGAAGAATATGTGGAACGGTTTCAATACAATCTTCAGAGATCTCCCTATGCATCCTTACCCTTACCTGATAATGTGTTGAAAACTACATTAATTAGGGGAATGAAAGATCAATGGGTTGAAACATTGAATATTATGGGAAAATGTGATATATATCAGGAAAGTTATGTTGACATCATTGATTTATGTATCAGGAGTTCAAGAGGCAATACAAGACTAAAATCAGCAGAACGTGATATGATTACAAGAGAAAACAAGACCTCTAATGAGGGTGTGACTTGTGCAGAGATTGGAAACCTGCTGGAAGATTTTAAGACAGATATACTTGGGACTCTAAAAATGCAGTTCGATATTATGCAAGCCAAACAGAAGCAAGCAGAAGCAGAGCAAAATTTGGCGATATTCTGTCCTAGATGCAGAAAGAAACACAGCCACAAAGAATGTCCGTTGAATGTAATCAAATTCTGTGCCATTTGCACGAAAGATCACCCTACAGAAGTATGTCCCTCGCTTCCTGGCCTAAAATCAGTTTATAAAGAGGCAGAAGAAGAATCAGAAGTGGTATGTCTGCTTAATCAGCGCTGACAATGGTAGCCACGACAATCAAGTATGCCAACTGATCCATTTTCTTCTTTTCAGCCTCCTCACTACAATGCTCAGCAATATAGTGGAATGTGGAAAAATCAACTTCCTTTCCCCAATTGGTCACAACAACCATTCCCTACAACATCTTGGCCAAATCAAACAAATCAAAATAATTGGCCTAACTTTCCTTTCTGTCCACCATTTTGGCAAAACAATAACTATCCAACACAATGGTCCCCCTCTACCTCACAGAGTCAGGACTGGCAGCCGAACTGGCAAATACCTACAAATTAGCCAGCTAAAACAATCCCTCTCTCTCAACCTACACTTCCAGCTCCCTATACAAATCCCCAGACCAACTTAAGACCACAACTCCCAGCCTAGCCCAACCCAAACCCAAACAATAGGCCAGTTTAGTCTGTCCAAATAATGGAACACCCAGAATTAGAAACTGAACTGAGGGAGTGCAATGATCTTCAAATAAGGTCTGGATGCATAGTAGAAATAGAGAGAAACAACGATGTTCATGTTGAAGATCCGTTACTTGTAGAACAAACATTACAGAAAGAAAAGCAAGTTCAACAACAAGATCAACAACAAGTAACAACTTCGTCTCCACCATTCCCAGAATGATTAATCATACCACGCCCATTAGAACAGCCCAATTTTCATCTTCTGGGAGAGTTAAAAAATTTATGTATAAAAATCCCTCTCCTCCAATCTATTCAAGATATTCCTATATATGCAAAAACCATTAAGGAAATATGTATAAAGAAGCCAAAGAGGAGATAAACTACCAATCCAACTGTCCAAATAGTCGGTACTTTATTTGACTTATTATTAGGGATGGAAACTCCTATCAAATATGAAGACCCAGGAAATCCTATAGTGACAGTGCAAATCAATGGACAATCATTTCCAAATGCCTTAGTTGATTTGGGAGCAGCAATCATTATCCTAATAACTACTACCTGTCAAAAACTTGGCATTACATCACTAGAACCAACAACAACCTTATTGGAATTGGCTGACCGATCAGTAGTCAAACCAGAGGGTACACTACAAGATGTAATGGTATCTGTAGATTCCTGGGAATACCCTGCTGACTTCCTAGTTATCAATCCAAAGAATCGGCTAGATGGACACCCGTTAATCTTAGGTAGACCTTGGTTGGAAACTGTCGATGCATATATTGGATGCCGACAAGGAAACATGACAATAAAAAGGGGAAATTGTGTCAAGAACTTAGCTTTATACCCCCCAGCCCAGCCAAGTCTATCAATAATCAAAACAAGAAAACCACCTGTATCATATCTTATGGAAAATATGAGATCACCTCTAACTATAGAAAATGCTCTTGATTTTAAAGATCAAACAGAGGATGATATCATTAATAGTTTTGTTAATAAACCACAAATCAGATCTCATTTGCAATGTCACATGATCAAGGCAGCGTTTGATAATAAAGAAGAAGAAGATCCTTTGAAAGACATTCCTGATCAAATAATACCCACTACTTCTGTGTATAATATCAAGATTGTAGAAATTGAGCCGAGAAAAACTCTAAACATTAACAAAAATATGACTGCTGAGCAAGAAGAGAAGTTGGTCCAACTATTGCGGAAATACAAAGCAGCCTTTGCATGGGATTACCCCGATATGAAAGGAATTGATCCTCAATTGTGCACACACCACATCTATATTGAAAAAGATGAAAGACCCATTTGCCAACCCCAAAGAAGACTAAACCCTCACCTTAAAGATATTGTGAAAGCTGAACTACAAAAACTATTGGATGTTAATTTCATCTACCCAATATCTGATAGTAAGTGGGTCTCTCCATTAGTAGTGGTACCAAAAAAGAACGGAAAGTGGAGAATATGTGTAGATTACCGTGAACTTAACAAGGCAACAAAGAAGGACCACTTTCCCCTTCCTTTCATTGACCAGGTATTAGACACATTGGCAGGAAAGAAATTATTTTCCTTCCTAGATGGCTTCAGTGGGTACAATCAAATTTAGATTGCCCCTGAAGACCAAGACAAAACTACTTTTACCTGTCCATGGGGGACATTTGCCTACCGAGTCTTACCTTTTGGCCTATGCAATGCCCCTGCTACATTCCAAAGGGCCATTCTCAGCATCTTTGCAGACTTAATAAATGAAGGTATCGAAGTATATATGGATGACTTCACACCTTATGGGGATGAATTTGAGCCAGCATTGGAAAATTTAGAAAAGGTATTGCAAAGATGTATTCACACTAGGCTTTGTTTAAGCAATGAAAAATGTCATATGATTATGACCGAAGGAGTTATCTTAGGCCATTATATTTCAGTAGCTGGAATTCAGGTGGACCCAGCTAAAATTCAAATAATCTTGTTAATACCCACACCCACTACACAGACAGAGGTACGTAGCTTTCTTGGATTTTCTGGTTACTATAGAAGATTTATAGAACATTATTCTCGAATAGTTGCACCTTTATATGCACTAACTGGAAATGTTTATTTCATCTGGACAGATAAATGTGACAATGCCTTTAATAATCTGAAAAATCTTGTTTCAACAGCCCCAGTGCTGAGGGGCCCAAATTGGAATTTTCCATTCCAAATTTCATCTGATGACTCAGACATAGCAATTGGAGCAGTACTTGGGCAGGAAGAATACAAGAAGCCATATGAAATCTATTATATTAGCAAAAATCTGTCCCCTGTTGAATTAAATTATACTGTGACTAAGAAGGAATTTTTAGCTGTAGTACATGCTATAAATAAGTTTAGACATTATATAACTGGGTATCCTGTACTACTATATACTGATCACTCTCGCATTAAATTTTTAGCAAATAAACCTGTTACAAATGGAAGAGTGATAAGATGGTTGATTTTATTGCAGGAATTTGACATTACAATCAAAGATCGACCTAGGAAAGAGAACCCTGTAGCTGACTTTCTGTCAAGAATGCCAAAGCCAACAGATATAGAAGCAGTTGAAGACCACTTCCTAGATGAACATCTCTTCGTCGTTACTGTCAGAACCCCATGGTATGCTGATATAGCAAACTATTTGGAAATAGGTAAATTACCTAAACATCTATCCCTTAATGAACGAAAATAGATAATACAGCGTAGTACCTGATTCTCTTGGATTGGGGGCTACCTATTTAACACAGGTGCAGATATGAAAATAAGAAGATATGTTCGGGAGGATGAGGTATTTGACATTTTGAAAGCATGCCATGATGGACAGTGTGGCGGGCATTTTTCAGATCATAGAACTGCCCATAAAGTTTTACGAACAGGCTATTATTGGCCTACTATCTTTAAAGATGCAAAAAAAATTGTGTAGGCCTGTGATAGACGCCAAAGGGCAGGTCGCCCTAGGCAGTCTGATGAAATGCCTTTGAACCCTCAACTAGTGATTGAACCATTTGAATGCTGGACCCTTGACTTTGTTGGTCCTATTAGCCCCCCATCAAACCAAAAAACATACATTCTAGTAGCAACTGAGTATGTCACCAAATGGGTTGAAGCAGAGGCTCTTTCAAAAGCTACAGAGGACTCTGTAATACAGTTTATTTTCCAAATATTTGTGCGATATGGCCTCCCTAGGGACATAATCACAGATGGAGGACCACAGTGTGTAGGTAATAAATTAGTTGAAACACTACAAAAATATCACATTCAGCACAATATTACAACCCCATACCACCCACAGGCCAATGGCCAAGTTGAGAGCATGAACAAAGTGATTGAATCTATATTAACAAAAATTGTTGCCTCACATAGACGTGATTGGGCCTACAGATTGCTAGAAGCATTGTGGGCATATCGAACAACGTGGAGACCCACTACGGGGTATTCACCATATCAATTGGTATTTGGAAAAGAACCCATATTTCCAATAGAATTTGAAATTCAGACACTAAGAATAGCTCAGAAGGTGGGTCTAGATTTAAATGAAGCCCAAGCCAAAAGACTGCAGCAAAAAAATGAGTTAGATGAAATTAGGCTCTCTGCTCTTCAGCACACAGCATTAATTCAACAACAGAGAGAAAAATGGCATGACGCCCTGATCAAAGATAAGATCTTTCACGAAGGAGACTGGGCACTCCTATATGATTCTAGGTTTCAGGATTTTCCAGGGAAACTCCAAACACGATGACTCAGACCCTATGAAATACAAAAAGTGCATGATAATTTCACTATTACATTAGCTACCATTGATGGATCTGGGCATTCTTTTAAGGTAAACGGTCATCGAGTACGATTGTATCATAAACTGCTTACCCGGGAATCCTTTTACCAACAGTTACGGGAAGATTCTACCATGGAAATTCTTGCTGAAGGGGATAACTCCTCCTCTGCACCAGTTTATTAAATCATTTCTTTTTTTAAATTTTGGACATAAAGATTTTTTATTTATTTGGATTATTTGTTTTAGGGAATTCATTTTTTCAATTCTCTTTTTATTTCAGTTTTCGCTGTTTGTTTCATAGAATTTGGTTTTCTTCAAAAACTCTGTTCATTTCGCTTGTTTTGAGTTTTGTTGTTCCTTTCTAAAGGAACAACACTTCTGCTATTCCTTTCGAAAGGAACAATAGTTCCGCAGATTGTTTCTGCTGTTCTTTTTAAAGGAACAGCACCTTTTGAGTGGATTGTTTTTTGTTTTAGATTAGAATTTTGAGAATTTTCGACGACTCTTCTAAAGGCAAACATATTATTTATATAAAATCATACAAATTAAAGCTTACTGTAATCATCAAATCAAAAGAAATCATCATTTTTAAGAAAATTGTTTAGTAATGATAAGAAAACAGGAAAAAGGGACATAATCAATAACATAATTTTGTTGTTTTATTACCATTGAATTAATCTGATCGATTATCCTTATCATGATTGGTTCTTTCCCATATGTTATAACTTTCTTTGATTTTTATTTATGGAGTAGGAATAAGGGCATATTCTTTTCTATTGAGATGTTCAGACTTCTTCCACCATCCCTACTTTTAAGGAGTGTTGAGCCATCCTTTATGAATAACTAGGAAAGTGCTATATGAAAAAGAAAAATATTTATATGTTCCACTAATAATTTTATGATTTGGCAGATGGAGGATAGGGGGTCTCATTAAAGATCTAGTCTACCATGATCATAAGGAATTCAGTGAAGTGGCATTCCCATCATGGCCACCAAACCAGGGATATGGTCCAATGGACAATTGAAAAAATTAAGGAAGTCCTTGGAACAGGAGGTCTCATCACGAGCCGGCCTGCCCACTTTTCACTTCTTCCCGGTGAATGGCATTGTGATTTATCTGGTCACCAAGCCAGCACAATGGCCTCCATTATGACATTTAACAAGCACTTCCTCAGCATAAATAAAGGACAATGGTTCCAAGGGTGAGAAAGAAACTCTGTCAAGGTTATGGACACCTGTGGGCAACAGAGCTCTGCTGATGGTATTGGAGTCACATTTATGCACATCAATAGTCATATTTAACCCTTTTTCCTATATCTCTATTTAAATATCAAATGAAATTATGAATCCTTAACCTTTCATTTCGAACCTATTATACATGAATATCATTACAAATCGATCATATTAGTTTGAAGTGGTAAGAAACGCATTTGTACTTATGTTTATCCTAAGCTGTCCCTTCTCCCCATATTTGAATCATTACAAAACGATTTTTTATCTATTACCGATTTATCACACGCATTGATTTCAGTAATTGCTATAATTTGATTGAATGTATAATAATTATGCCTACTTTTTCCTACTGTACTACTGTTGTGCCATGTTGCCTCTCTCAATTGACGGTCGAGGGCAACCTATCATCAAGCAGGGGGGTGCAGATGTCTGCATGCAGGTCAAATCTCATTATTTCTTTACCTGTATGCAAATTAAATCCCTGCATTTTAGGAAATAACAAAAAAATTAACGACATCATTCCAATTTAATGTGCTGTGCTGTTCCATTGTGATCACTGTGTGTTTGGAAAGAACTAACAGGGTGCAGAGACGATGGGAGGATGACCAATTCACAATGAGCCACAGGTGCTCATCATTTCTGATGTTGCACGAGAGATTTTGGAAAGAATAGGATGGATTACATATTTCATGAGGATGCAACAACCTCACGAAGCAGTGGCCACCGATTCTTACAAAACTTGCAAGAAGGGTTCTCCATCGTTAGAGGAAGACAGGTAGCTGTATCTGATGAAATAATTTCAGAAGTGTCAGGCATACCAGCACAAGGAACTATATGGACGCAGAAGAAGATTAGGGTTCGAGAATCCATGAATATCTTTCAGGATGACAGACAGACATTGGTTGTCAAAGGCAAAGGAGTTCAGCCAACATCATTGGGAGAACCATGGAAGGAACTGGCCAAGATTGTGTAGGCCTATATAACGTGTGACGGAAGGAAAGATGTGGTAAGACCTTGCCACCTTAAGCTACTGGTTGTATTAAAATAGAAATGCACTGTCAATTTGCCTACATTTTTAAATTCCCTGTTGTATGATATTTCCCGTAACATAAGAAAAGCTCAGCACGCAGATATGGTGGTTAGCCACCATTGCTTAATTCGATTAATAGTAAGTCGTAGCCTCACCCAGCAACAGACCAACTGGGAAGAGTTGATATTCTCCATTGATGGAGGGTTAGCCTTACCTGCCCCGAAACGCAAGAGAATGGCTGGCTCAATAGCTGAGCCATCAACTCACAGATAGTCCCTTCGTTCAAAACGAAGTAGGGGGATGATGGAAGGACTTCCGAGCAGCAGTAGCCAACCCTTGGAATTGCACAGCTTAGAGGATGAACAGCCTCCAGAATTAGAGGGAGCAAGCCCTCGTATTGATAAAGAAGAGGAAATGGAAGGAGAAATTCGCTACTCGGACAAAGAAGAAATAAGCCACCACACCAATGGTGAAAAACAATCCAGTGCAGAGGAAGGAAATACTGAGGAAGAAGAAATTGGAGAAATTCGATATTCGGATGAGGAAGAAGAAAGCTATCATACCTGTGAGGAGGATAAAGACAATCATAACAGTGACAATGAGGGAACAGAGCCTCCCGAGAATGCTACCGTAAGCCCTTTACAGGAAGACCAATTGGCCCAAATTCTGGCCAATATGAGTGACTATGTGCAGCCTCATAGCCCTTTGGATCTTAACATTGATATTAATCAGTTACAGGAGCACTCTACTGTCAACAAAGATACAGTTGAAGAAATGTTAGATGAAACAACAAACCCTAACGAAGCTAGGGTTGTTTCCCCTGAAAGGCATGAACAAGAAAAAGAGAACACTGAAGTAATATCCCAACTTGGAAACCCTCAGGAGATTGCAGAGTTAACTGAGGATATGATTCCCGAAGAATTTAGCCAAGGGCATATGAATGTGGAAGAGGAACCCCAAGCAAAAGACCAAGAAGAGAAATTAACTGAAAGCACTACTAACATGGACCAACACCTTGTCGAGCAAACGGCTTCAGATAAAGGAACAACTGTTCCATTAAAAAAGAGGAGGAAAGTAACTGAGATTGAAAAGCTTCGCAGGGAACGAATGAAGCTTCATAAACTCGTAGAACAGCTCAGACAAACCATTAGGGTTCTGAGAATGAAACAAATGCCTAAGCGAGCCCCTAAGAGAAGAAGCATAACTACTAAGCGAACTTCGAAAAAGAGAAAAGTGGCTGCTAAGAGGAACCCCCAAGTTGAAGAAGCCATGCCTGAGCCTAATTATGGAGATACGGAACAGAAAACAGCTGTTCCAACACAAGTTGTTCCAGAGGGACCCATTTCAAGTGAAAACATTCAATCTAGTATTCAGCATACTTTTAGTGATCCGACACTAGCCAGACTCCAAGAGGAGTTGGAACAGGCCCAAATAGAAAGGCAAAGGTTGGAAGAAGTCACTATCCCAAGGAAGAGATATCAGGAGTTGCAACAGATGAAGAGTATTCATGAAGCAGAAGCTGAAGCTCATGAAAAGTGTCGAAGAGCAGAGGAAAAGGCTGACAAGGTAATGAACCAATTAAAAATAGCCTACAATTGAATGGACACTCTCTGCTCCTTGTACACTGATGTCTTAGCCTATAGATGCCCCGCAAAAAACTATGCTTTATTTTTACTAGAAAGATATTTACAGCTAAAGATTAAAGCAGTTAGGGAAGGGAAATCCATAGAGATAAAAACTATAGATGACTTTGTATCATGCTGCAAACTTTATGGGATCAAAGTACAACGCCTTTTGTGTGAATTTTATTTACATAATCTAATACTTGAAAACAATTGTGAATCAAATCCTAGCCCTTTTGTGGGAGATGTCCAACATCAGGCATTTATTTCCTTTGCTGTAAATCAATTAAAATGGCTTAAAGCCTATAATGCTTTCCAAAGGCAAGAAAATGAATTAGATTTGTGGGTTAGGAGTGAACCTCAGAACCCATCCCAATTTTGGGCTAGGCAGAAAAGTTTGATGACAAAGGAAGACGTTATCCAAGCATTGGGGCCTGTCCACAAATCGATTATCTTGAATGGAATAGATTATTTCTTATCCATTAGAAACCAAGCTTATATAGCAGCTAAGGTCCGGTGGAGAATTTCCAATCAAAATGTGCAAAACAAAGAACCATTTAATTATAAAAACTTTGGGCTAGCTGCAGACTGCTTGGTTTCCTATAGTCATCTTATTTTAAAAGAAGGACCATTCTGGCTAGGGTGTAGGTTCCGAAGCCCTATTGCATGGTACCCTGCTTCAGACTACAAAGCCATTTACGAACTCCCCGAAGGACAGACAGAGCATGTTTTTGAGGAACTAGCTGCACTACATGGTTTTAGGCTTTTTGATGACAAACCTTATCTGGCTGATTCTTTGACTGCTCTCCAAGTGAACTATAGTTTTCATGAGGACACAAAAAAGACTAAGCAGGGGGGTATGTTGGGCAGTGTAAAAGGTATGAAATTACTGTGTATTTTCTCATTATTTTACTATAGATATACTCCTTTTTACCTTGGGAAGGTAATTTATTATAAGAATTATGATGGAATTGGAAAGGTTTATGTTCATTGTAAAAAGATGACTAAAGGTTTCTTTTTTTTTATAAAACAGGAATTAGACGAAGCGAACAGCTATACCAAAGGCGAGGCTGAGATCAATGTAACTGTTGCTCCATCAGCATTGAACCACATCCAGCCAAAGACAAGGAGATCTAAACGAATTGCTAAAAAGAGGCAGGGGACAGCTCGGCCTCAGTCAAAGTACACAAGATGATAACAAAATGAAGAGGAGCGAATCCTCAGGATCCTTCGATCCTGAGGGATCGCTGTTCAAACTCATCTTATTCCTTGTCTTGTCCGTCAAGGTCTAATATATAAAGCAATGTCCTTTAGTGATCAAGGGGTCGGAAAAAGTTCTTATATTCAGAAATTTCCTCTGTAATATTATGTTTTATTGACTCTCAGCTTTGAGAGAACAACCTCTGTAATACTTTATGTTCAATTAATATCAAGCACGCATTTCGTTTCATTTCCTAAGATCTGAAGTAGTGTAGCAGTATTTCACTGGCGGCTCTGGTGGAATTGCCTTTATGTTTGTATTCTTAATCTTTGTTTACTGTTGTGTGAAGTTGTGTTTACTGTTTATTTTGATTATAGAGTTGACTGGCTGCTGTTAGATTGAATACAGATTCATTAATGAATTGCATTGTTATTGGATTCTTTGTAAGAAGTACGTTCGTTGTTCATTTATCCTGCTATCATTGTGAAAACTTTGTTGTTCTGTATTCGACTCTAAGTTATTATTCTATTAGTCTATGATTCTTTGTGATTGGTTGATCTGTAGTATTGGCCATTGATAGATTGAAGTATTGAGATTAGTTAAGTTTGTAATTGTTGTTCAAATTATATTGCTGTTCCATTTCTAGTTATTTCTTATTTATGATTCATAGCTTTAATTTAGTAGATAGTTTGGTTACAGTTGCTGTGTATGCATAAGAGTTACAAGTTGCTATTCCTTTTTAGCCTTTGCAGTTCCTTTCATTTATCTTTATTAGCAAGGTAGTTGAGCTTGATTTCATTTCGATTGTTTTTAAGATCACCAAGCATGAGGACATTGGTTATTGCTTCCCGAGTCCCAGTTGGATTTATGCATCAATTTCGGGAAGGAGTTCGCTCTGTATCACGAATCAGATTTTTTGTAGATTAGTTTAATTAAGGTTCCAAAATTTCCATTGTATTCTTGCAATTAGATTCCTTTATAAGCATTTTTTTATTCTTTATTGGTCTTGTACTACATCTTCATAGCATTATATAGTTAATTGTAGCCTCGAGAGAGAGTACACTCTGAAATAAAAAATTACGACTCCCGGATTGACAACCTAATATAGCCTAATTAGGCTAAAAGATACCTTTCTAATGACTCAACATTGGTCTATGTCTCAGCTAGGCTTACAACACCCAAGTTTATTTTGTGAAACTCAAACAAATCTACTGCTAATGGCTTTGTAAAGATATCAGCCAATTGATCACTTGTTCTACAAGGCTTCAAGTGAACTTCTCCATTGCTCACAAGTTCTCGAATAAAGTGATATCTAGTATCAATATGCTTGCTCTTTTGATGAAACACACTATTCTTGGATAGTGCAATCGCTGATGTGTTGTCACAGTATATCGCTGTTGATCCTTGCTGTTTCTTCTTGAGTCCATCCAATACTCTTCTTAACCATACTGCTTGACATGCTGCTGAAGTTGCTGCTACATATTCTGCTTCTGCTGATGATAATGTCACAATAGGCTGCTTCTTAGATGCCCATGCTATCACACCTGAACCGAGATGGAACACATAACCGGATGTGCTCTTCCGATCATCCAAACTTCCTGCAAAATCACTATCTGTATATCCAATCAACTCTTTCTTTTCTGTACTTGCATACATTATGCCATAATCTCTGGTTCCTACTATGTATCTCAGAATTCTTTTTCCAACACTCCAATGTGTGTCTTTTGGAGTCTCCATGAATCTGGAAATCAGACTCACTCCCTGCATAATATCTGGTCTTGTCGCTGTGAGATACATGAGGTTGCCAACCAATCTTTTGAATAGAGTTGGATTGACATCTGCCCCTTCATCATCCTTACTTAACTTTGTACCCGTTGCAACTGGTGTAGGTACAGGTTTGGAATTATCCATCCTGAATTTTTTCAGCAAATCTGTTGCATACTTTTTTTGACAAATAAAAATACCTTTTTTAGATTGCTCAACTTCAATTCCAAGAAAATATTTCATGAGACCTAGATCTGTCATAAATTATTTCATCATGGCTGCTTTAAATTCATCTATCTCAAGATCACCTGTAAAAATAATATCATCAACATATAAGCAAACTATCAAAATATTTCCATGCTCATTTACCTTTGTGTATAAGGTAGGCTCAATGCTGCTTCTGCAAAATCCATTCTTGATCATATAACTGTCGATTCTACTATACCATGCTCTAGGTGCTTGCTTCAGTCCATAGAGCGCTTTCTTCAATCTGTAAACTTTGTCTTCTTGTCCTTCAACTTCATAACCTGGAGGCTGCTGCACATAAATTTCTTCTTCTAGAATTCCATTCAAGAAGGTTGATTTGACATCCATCTGATACACTTTCCACTTGTTCTGAGCTGCTGTCGCTAGGACTGCTCTTACAGTATCCAATCTGGCGACCGGAGAAAAAGTTTCTCCAAAGTCTATTCCCGGTTGCTGCGAGAATCCTTTTGCTACAAGTCTTGCTTTAAATCTGTCAATCTCACCTTTCTCATTCACTTTGGTCTTGTATACCCACTTCACACCAATGATATTTTTATCGTTTGGTAAATCAACCAAATCCCATGTATCATTCTTTTCAATTGAATTCATCTCTTCATCCATGGCTTGCACCCAATTGTCATCTCTGATTGCTTCTTCAAATGAAGAAGGTTGGAATGCTAACAATGAAAAATTTGAATTAACATCCAAATCATCATAAATATCCTTCAAACTTCTCATATTTTTCTTACCATTACTTGATTCATTACTTGATTCGTTGTTTGGAGAATTCTAATCTGTGGATCTGCTTGAAGATCCATGATGCTTTGAAAATCTTGGAGTCCTCGGTGGTGTGACTCTATTTGGTGTCTGCTCTCTTGGTTCTTGTTGCTCCTCTTCTTCTACATCATCCTCTTCCATCAATGGTGTTTGTGCATCAGTTAGTGTGTCTACAGTCGCATTCCATGACTCTTGTTATTTGAACACAACATCTCTGCTAATGATTGCCTTCTTGGTGACAGGATTATACAATTTGTAAGCTTTTGATTGCTCACTATAACCAATAAAAATGCATTTTTCACTTTGATCATCTAATTTGCCTCTTATTTTCTTAGGCACATGTGCATAGGCTACACATCCAAAAAATCTGAAATGAGATACACTACATGACATACCTGACCTTGCTTCTTCTGGAACTCTGTTCATCACGCTCTTTGTAGGAGATCTGTTTATCACATAAACAACACATGCAACTGCTTCTGCCCAATACTCATTAGACAAGTGTCTTGCTTTCAACATGCTCTTTGTCATGTTCATTATTGTTTGGTTCTTTCTCTCTACTACACCATTCTGCTGCAGTGTGTATCTGGTTGTAAACTTTCTTTTGATTCTATGTTGTTTACAGTACTCATGGAATGCCTTCGAATCATATTCTCCACCACGATCAGATCTCAATACCTTAATCTGTCTATCACTTCAGTTCTCCACTAAGGCTTTGAACTCTTTGAACTTTGTAAAAGTTTCAGACTTCTGCTTCAAAAAGTAAACCCAGGTCTTCCTAATATAATCAATAATAAAAGTGAGGAAGTAACATCTTCCACCAATTGACTGTGTCATCATAGGTCCACACAAGTCGGTATGCACCAATTCAAGTTGTTTTTATGCTCTGTAAGAAAATCCTTTTGGAAAACTTTCATGCTATTGCATTCCCAAGATGAAACACTCATAAGTGATAGTAGGATCTTTGATGGGAGGTAAACCTCTCACCATCTCTTTCTACTGCAACAATCTTAAACCAGAAAAATGCAAGTTTCCAAACCAAAAGTGCCATAACCAGTAATCATCAGAACATGCAGTTGTAAAAGAAGTAACCTGATCATTGTAGTTCATACTGAGAGGAAAGATTTTTTTCCTTATCATCTGCACCTCTGCAATCAACTGCTTGCTTGGTGATTTTTCGTAAATAACACGCTTTTGCCCCTGAAAGATAACTTTGTATTCTTTCTACATCAATTGACCAACACTAATCAAATTGTGTTTGAGGCTAGGGACATAATATACCTCTGATATGGTCTTTGGCTCCCCCTTCTTGGTCACAATGTTGACCACTCCTTTTCCATCTACATCCACAATCTTGTGAGTCCCCAAATTTACCTTTGTCTTCACCGACGCATCCAAACTGGCAACCAAATTCTTTTTTCCTGCTATGTGGTTACTGCAACCACTGCCTAATAGCCAAGCCTTATAAAATGGTTCATTCATGGTGTTGAATGCTAGAAACATGGATTCAGTATTATTTGTACTAACATTAGCTCTCTGATTTCCTTGATCAGCAATTTTCTTCCTATAATCACAAGCATAATGACGGAATCTATTGCAGTAATAGCACTTTACCTTTGATTTGTCAGACCTTCGATTGTTATGAAAGATTCTACTGTTGTTGCTTCCACTTTGATGCTCATGCTCTTCTCCCCCATCTCTGTGACCACCATAGCTGTTGCCTCATCCTCTGCCTCTCGATTGACCTCTGCCTCGACCTCATGAAATATAAACTTGACTTTTGAAGGCATTTTCTAGAGTGTAATCTGTATTTCTGTCTATCCTTGCTTCATGTGATAGAAGGGATCCCATCAACTCATCAACTGTTAGTTTTTCCAAATCCTTCGCTTCTTCTATGGTTGTTACCACAACATCAAATATCGTAGACAAAGATCGAAGAACCTTCTCAATCACTGTTCGATCTTTAACATATTCACCATAAATTTTTAACTGATTGACGACAGACATGACCCTATTCATGAAGGAATCAATGTCCTCTGTCTCCTTCATCTACAGAATTTCAAAGTCTCTCTTAGTATTTTTCAATTTAACAATATTAACTTTTTCCATACCTTGATAGATTGTTGCCAAAGTTTCCCATGGTTCCTTTGTTGAAGAAGTTATAATTATCTTCTAGAACACTACTCGGTCCACTCCCTGCTGGATAAGAAGCAATGCTTGTGCATTCTTCCGTTTGTATTTCTTCCGTTGTTCCCTCTTTGCATTACTGAGGACTCGTTCTTCTGCATAATCTTGAGGTTCTGCAAACCCAAACTTGACATGATCCCATACATCATCTGTTTTTAGCATAGTCTCCATTTTAATAGCCCACACGTCGTAATCTTTCCAAGTAAAAGATGGAAGTTGTGGCTGAAAACTGGATGTGCCCATCTTGCCTCAAAAAGAAAAAATGCTCTGACAAAAAACCCTAAATTTCTGTGCTTTTTGTAAAAGCTTTGCTAAGCTCCTTTAAAAAAGGCCACTTTCAATAAAACCTTTAAATTTTGGTTATATATAATAAATATTTTATAAAAATATTTACATATATAAAATATACTTTTACAATAACCTTCGCCTTTGTTAAAAAATATTTTAAGAACCTTTTAAAAAAATATTATAAAAGTACTTCTTTATCAAAACCCTTTTATAAACCCCTCTTTTTCAAAAAAGTATTCGTATATGAAAGCCTTTTCTTTTCCTTAAAAAATTTTAAACCTCCCATGTAACTTTCAAAAGCGATTTGGAAAACCTTTAATGAAAGTACCTCTTTTGACTTTTCGACGGTCCCTTTAATGTTTTGACCGTATGGTTGGGTCACGATTGGCTCATGGCTATCGGCCCAAATTTTAATATTTTTTTTTTAACTTGTTTCGACACCCCCGATGAAGGTAAGCTGGGGACTAAACTTGAATTTTTTTAAATCTTAAGGTTGCCGAAATCTTCACAAGTTTTCTTAGGATAAGTTGTGGACGTCCGTTGTTCCTTCACTGCAAATGTGTCGACCTGCGCAGGTAAAAAAAAGTAATTTTATTTTATAAAAAATATTTTTATGTACTTTTTCTCTTGGCTTTCTTCCTTGGCTTTGCTCGCCCCAGATCTTGTGATCATTTCTCATCTCTGATACCAATGTGTTGTATAGCTAGAGGATTCAATCACATAATTAACATAAAAATTTCACACACAAAACAATGAGCTGGGGCTCTTCAATTAATCTTAATCACTCTAAATCTAAAACTGAATACAATGAACCCGGTGAAGGGTATTTAACCTAAATTCACATACATATACTCTGACATAACTGAACTTGATCAACTCGCTTAACTCACTCTCACTCACCAAATCTATCTATAACTCAACTCAACTAATTCACTTAACTATTTGTCTAACTCTACATGCTGGACGTGATTATATATTTTATCATGGAGTTGGTAGCCTGTCCGGAAATTAATACGCCAAGTGGTGCAAATCAATGAATTCTTGAAAGGTATAGAGATATCTATGGATAAACTCCACTCTGGTAGGGACGTCATATGTGACCTCCGTCACCGTAGAGAAAACTTAAAAATCAAAATACAATAAAATGCCAAAGCAAGCCCTCCAAAATATTTGCAAAAGAAACCTTGACCTTACCAAAATCAATTGTTGAGAGACCTTACCAACTTGTAAAACAACCACAAGTAATAAAAGAAACAAATATCCAATCAAATTTACAATTTTTTCAAATAATCCCAAATGCAAAATCAATAGTGGAAAGACATTACGAGCTTGTAAAATAGCCACAAGTACTGGAAGAAACACAATAATATTAACTCAAAAAAATTTCATAGTTAAATTAATTATGAATCAACAGTATAAAGTTCCTTCTCCACTTGTGTTCTCTCACTCACACAAGTGAATATGTTGAGTTTTCATGTGCATAATTTCTATTAAAAAATTATGCAAATGATAATATAAAATAGAAATTCGTTCAATAGAAGAATTACGCCTTCTGAAATATCTATTCCAAAATTACAAATGATATTTCCAAAATATTAAAAAAATATTTTGGAATTTATTCGAAAATAGAAATATTAAGCAGTGGAGACACTTCACATTTCGTTGCCTTCAAACACTTGTCATTAGGACATCCTTCTTTCATTCTTCAGAGCTTCATAGTTGTATGAAACTTTTCCTCCGTGCCATAAACTTTTTCCGCGAAATGTCCACCCGCATTTGCACAATTAATTAGAATAATATTATTTACAAATTTGTTCAGCCCCTTTTTAGGAAAAAGACTTGCACACTAGTCAATTCTGGAATATTTTAGCACAACAATAACATAACAGTGTTAGTGTGAGAGAACTAGGCATTGGAACCATGTAAATTTGTTCAGCCTTTCCTCTTGCATGCAAAGAATGTACAACTACATCAATTCTAGTATTATTGAGAAGAGTAGTAACATAACATTATCACTATAAAGGCTCTTATCTCCAGAATGACCACTCACAAAATTAGTTTTTTTTTTTCAATTTTAAAATAATTGTTACACACTAACAAATACCAAGAACAAAATACCCTCCATCAGCAAAATTATATCACATAAGAGATTCTCTAACCAATCAAAAATTAGAAATAATATTTACAAAATTAGGAAATTATTTTTCAATTTATGAAAAATAAAAATGTGAAATATTTTCCTCAAACTTTGCTAAAAATTGCAAAAATAAATAAATAATGTAGATTCACTGTGCTTTGGCCTAGAGGAAATTGCTATAGTCCCTCACTAGATATGGACTAGTATTGAGCCTCAAATTTATCTTTATCAAACCTGGTTTCAAATCCTCACTCCAAATTACACCCAAGTTGGCCTATTTTCCTATTTTTTATTGTAAAATAAACCATATATAATTCCAAATTACACCCAAGTTGACCTATTTTCCTATTTTATTTTATTGTAGAATAAACTATATACAATTTTTTGTGAGTTAAGTGGATTTTTTTACTTATTAATTGGGTATTATGAGAAGAAAGTTTTGTATAAATTTAAATTTTCTTTTTACTTAATAAAATTATGTGATAGGAAATCATTTTGGTATATTACGGTTATAATTACTAAATATATCAAATCTATTTTTAAAATACACATGATATATAAGATAAATAAAAAACCATAATATATTTAGATGGTATAAAATAATAAAGTAAAGAAAATATCAACCATGAACATGAGACTTCAATAAAAGGTTATAAAACTTTGAATAATCCATAATTATCATATGTTTCACTCGTTGAAAACCATTTACTTTTATTTGAAGTAAGTTGTATTTGTAAATAACAATGCATAAATATTTATAAATAATAAGTTAGGACTTCATTTTCTTCACTAATCACAAAACAATATTTTCTAACTTTTGAACATGACGATTTTCTTATATTGAAACCTATCATATTTAAACCCAGAGACGATTTTCTTGATATTTAAACCTATAAACCATTATCTTCATGGATGATGTTCATATTTATTACTCTAACTGAAATTTAATTAGGGAAATTATTCAAAATTAATGTTATAAATTATTTAGATAAGTAAATTTGGTTTATTGGTTGGATTGGGTTGTTGAGATATTTTTTCAACAATAATTACTTAGTTTAGACACTATTAGATTTCATAAATACTATATCTATGGAATATATTTTGGTTTTGAAGTGTAATATGCAAATATTAATTTGGGTGTTTCACAATGAAATATGGAGTCTCGGCGTGTGGCGCATCCCACAGCGACATGGCTACGCCTGGCCAAAGTGGTTGCCATTAAATGCTACAACGATTTCTCCGGTGCCATTCGCACTCCGCTTGCTCTTGGATTTACTGTGTGTCCCTCCTGTGGCTCTCTACATTATATCATGGATCCCTTCCATATTTCTCCCACTCCCTTTGTTCATTGACTATCTGTTCATGTTGCAAGGTTATGCTCGCAAAGCTTCTACCCGCATTCATTGCCTACTTTTTAGCTTGAAGTCTCTTGCCAATACTCTACATGCCATCTCGTCTCCCTACACACCTCACTTGTGCTCTCATTCAACACCATCCCTCGGCACCACAAGATGTGTTGTTTCAGGGGCCTAGGTCGAGGCCAAGCCTCCTGGCCACCCATCTCCATTCATGATGATTGTCATTCACCCCACTGTGAGGGACGACCTACAGATCTCACGCTCAATTTGGACTCCATTAAACCCCATGACCAGAAATGTGTCTCTGCCTCCATCTCTCTTCGTCTTCTGCAAGGCCCTTCTAGCTCAATTGGTTTTGGCTCTCGGAAATGCGCGTCGAATTCCACCATTTCCCTGTCCTACAACCAGAATTCAAAAAAATTGGTAGCCCTTCTGAAAGAAACTACATTGTACTCCTTAGGCGACAACAGTGGGCAGAGCTCGAAAGTAGAAGATAAGAAAGAGGTTGCAGGGGCGTGCTCGCCTCAATGCCAGAGCCATTATCCCCGCTGAAGAAGAAGGCTGAGGACTCCTCCGAGGAATACAACTGTTTAATTATCGAAGAGCCTCCCCTAGATGTATGAAGCATGACCAGTTGCAGAAGATTTTTCTATTCGAGGTCCCCTACCTCTGAATGTTTTCACTACTATTTTTATGTCTTTCTTATTTACGCACACTTTCACCAATTTTTAGACAATGATGGCTCATGTTGGTTTCCCCAACAGGGGTAGCAACTTTTGGACTAGTTTCCCCACTCGAGGGAATCCCTATTATAAATTTTTGAACTTCGTCTCCGCTGAAATTAGCTAGCACAACCAGTTCCGACGAGCTTGTATCGATTGTAAATAATTTGTATCATATAATAGAATTAATCTTACTTGGAAAAAAATATAAATATTAATTTGCCTGTAATTTGTGTATTAAATTTGTTTATTAGATTTCATAAACACTATATATGTAAAATATATTTTGGTTTTAAAGTGCAATAAACAAATATTATATATATATATATATATATATATATATGATTTTTTATATTAGATCTTATTGTCAAATTTCTATCTTAACTAGTGGTTCCCTTGAGTATTCCGAGCAGCCGAGATTTCATAGTAACACAAAGACTCTCTTAATAAACACTATATATATATAATGTATTTTTGTTTTAGAGTGCAATATATAAAGATTATTTTATACAGTCTGTATATTGTCAATTTTTTATTTTTATATCAAAACTTATTTTATGAAGACCATGAGATTTCTGAAATTCAGCCCAACAATCAATGCTTAACTAGTGGTTCCCTTCAGTATTCCGAGCAGCCGAGATTTCATACTAACACAAAGACTCTCTTAATAAACACTCTATATATATAATGTATTTTTGTTTTAGAGTGCAATATATAAATATTATTTTATATAGTCTGTATATTGTCAATTTTTTATTTTTATATCAAACTTTATTTTGACTTAATTTCATTATATGAAGGCCATGAGATTTCTGAAATTCAGCCCAACACTCAATGCTTAACTAGTGGTTCTCTTTCGTTTTCGATGCAGCGGGGGTTTCATGGAGATGCAAATATTAGAGTAACGACCTCAAGGGAGACGTTTAAATTCATTTCCTGTTACGCCATAGCATAGTTAGGTGTCGTTCGGATGGGGCAAATCCATCGGAGGTGTGGCGAAAAGATGGCCAAGCACTGATTTGTTAGAAAAAGAGCTGAAGGTTTCTAATGTTGTAAATGATTGTTTTTTGGAAGAGAGTTTGTTTTGTGCTTAATCTTGCAGAATGCTCCTTAAATTTATATTTAAAAGTTTAATTACACAAATTAAATATCTAGAATGTGTCAAGTTGTACTTTATAATAAATTTACATTCTCAAAATTAAAAACACATAGCAATGCGTTAAATTATTATATTAGTTAAAAACTTACATTAAGATTTTTACTCATGAAAATTTATCATATTTTATTAATCAAATTTTTAATGTGTTACGGGATTTGTTACAATACTATAAATCAATATATTAATAAGATGACTTACTAATACTACATATCAAAAAACATTTTAATTCTACTTTATATGATATTTATTTAAATTAATAAATTTAATGAAAGTATTAAAAAAAACATAATTACTTTTAAAATAAATTTAAATTTTTTAATTGTAAATACTACCAAAATCATTTTAAAATATATATTTTAAAAGCCCTCTCCAAAAATAAGCACCTATTGGGAATAGCCAGACATGTCAATAAATTAATAAATTTAATTAAAAATAAAAAGACATAATTACTTTAAAATTTAATAGCAGACATGTCAATAAATTAATGAATTTAATTATTAACATAAATCTTGACTTTTAATTTATTATTACAACAATTTTTTTTAAATATATATTTTAAAAGACCTATCTCAAAATAAACGCGCCCTTATAACGGGAACACTTTGAAAGATGTTTGTATTCCACTGCCTACGTGCTCCTGCCCGCCCTTTGATAGTTGGGATCGATTTCTTCAATTTATAAACCTGGCTCCGATCACAAGTCCCGTTTCTAAAACCCATTTCACTTCATAGAAATTAAGGACTTACTCTCTTTCATTTTTCAAACCCATTTCACATCGTAGGTGTTGGTCACAAAATTGACTTACACGGATAGCAGAAAAAAACAAATAAAAGTGATTTATATTCTTTCTTAAAATATGTATTTATCTCTGGCATGTATTGTCAGACAATTAGTTAAGTGGGTTAGTTAAGTGAGTTAGTTGAGTTCAGTGATAGATGAATTTGGTAACTGAGTTAACTGAGAGTTGAGCAAGTTCAGTTATGTGATAGATAAGTGTGTGCATGTCAAGTGAGTTAGGTTAAATATCTTTCACTGGGTTCATTGTATTCATTGTGATTGAGAGTGACTGAAGATTAATAAAAGATATGAAGCTCCTATATTTCATGTGTGAAATACTCGTGTTATTTTGTATTTGAATCTTTTCCCTATCCAACAAATTGATATCGGAATTGAAAAAGGATTAGAAAATCCATGGTTGAACAGAACCGAAAAATAACGCCAAGAGCAGAAGGCTGACAATTTTTTATTTTTTTATTTTGGAAAAATTGTTAAACCATTAAAGAGCGCCCAGATCCACACCTTTTCAGTGCATCAAGCACTCTTCCTTTGAAAAACTGCGGAGATTTCGTGAAACTTACGATTTCATCAAAATCTAGTTTTCCGCGGTTTCTTCGCGTCACAAAATGTGCAATCGGGATTTCAAATTAAAGGCATACCACTATGGGCAAGTCAACGCATGTTATTGGTTCAGGTATTTTTTTTTTTAAAGCAACGTTTTCAAGAGTACGTATCATATTCGAAAAAGGGTACGTAAGCTTTCCAAGGAGAGTTTTTCAAAGAGGTTTGATATTTTTTTTAAATGTATTCATTGAAGATTTTTACAAAGGTTAAAGAATTAAAAAAAAAGGAGTATTTAAAACAGCGGATATATATTATAAAGAGGGAGTTTATTATAAAAGGTTTTTCTTTTTATATATATAATATTTTTAGGTTAAACAAAGAGATTTATTATATAAAAAAAGGGAATTTGCATTAGGATTTTATTGTAATAGATTTTTAATTGAAAGGAGCTTTGCAAAGCTTTCGAAGAAAGAGAAATTTAGGGTTTTTATTTTTTTTTAAACGAGCTGGCCACATCAAGTTTCCAACCACAACTTATTTCACTTGGAAATATTATGATGTGTGGGCTATTAAAATGTAGAACATGTTAAAAGCGCATGATCTATGAGATCATGTCAAGTTTGGGTTTGCAGAACCTCAGGAAGATGTAGAAGAACAAGCTCTCAGTAATGCAAACAAGGAACAATGGCAAAAAGACAAGGGGAAGAATGCACAAGCATTGCTTCTTATTCAACAGGGAGTGGACTGAGTAGTGTTCTAGAAAATAATGATAACTTCTTCAGCAAAGGAAGCATGAGAAACCTTGGTGACAAGCTATCAAGGTATGGCCAAAGTCAATATTGTTAAATTACAAAATACTAGGAGAGATTTTGAAAGTCTGCAAATGAAGGATACAAAGGAAATTGATTCCTTCATGAATAGCGTCATGTCCATCTTCAATCAGTTAAAAATATATGGTGAAGATATTAAATATCGAACAGTGATTAAGAGGTTTCTTAGATCTTTGTCTGCCAAGTTTGATGTTGTGGTATTAGCCATAGAAAAAAAAAAGGATTTTAAAAAACTAACAGTTGATGAGTTAATGGGATTAGTTCTATTGAATGAAGCAAGGATAGACAGAAATAAGGATTCCACTTTAGAAACTACATATAAAATTCAAGTTTATATTTCAAGAGGCCAAGACGGACGTCGATCGAGAGGCAAAGGATGAGGGAACAACTATGGTGGTTAAGCGACGGCAGAAAAGCTTTATGAGAACATGTGGAAGAAGTACTTGTGAGAAGCACTACCGACAATCAAAGGTTTTACAAATCAAGGTGAAAATTTATTATTGCAATAGAATTTGGTCACTATGCTCGTTATTGTAGGAAGAATATAGTTGATCAAGGAAATCATAGAGATAATGTTAGTATAGAGAATACTAACTCTATGTTCCTAGCATGCAACACCATGCATGAACCGTCTAATAAGGTCTGGCTATTAGATAGTGGTTGCAGTAACCACATGACATGCAAGAAGAATTTGGTTGCAAATTTGGATGAATCTGTGAAGACAAAGGTAAATTTCTATATTGAAAAGACTGTGGATATATATGGAAAATGAGTGCTCAATATTGTGACCAATCAGAGGGAGTCAAAGACCATACCAAAGGTATATTATGTCCTAGACTCAAACACAATTTGATAAGTGTTGGTCAATTGATGCAGAAATGATACAAAGTTATCTTTCAGGGGAAACGGTGTGTTTTTCATGACAAATCCCCAAGAAAGCAGTTGATTGCAAATGTGAAAATGATGTCGAATAGATTATTTCCTCTAATTATGAACTACAATGACTAGTTTTGTTCTTTTACAACTACATGTTCTAATGATTACTGGTTATGGCACTTTCGGTTTGGACACTTGCATTTTTTTGGTTTCAGATTGTTGCAACAGAAATAAATGGTTAGATGTTTACCTCCCATCAAAGAACCTGCTACCACTTGTGAGTGTTGTATTTTTGAAAAGCAATACCATGAAATTTTTCCGAAGGTTGTTCTATACAGAGCAAAGAAACGAGTTGACTTGGTGCACACAAACTTGTTTGGAGCTAAGAGGACACAGTTGATTGGTGGAAGCTTTTATTTCCATAATTTTATTGACAACTATAGAAGGAAGACTTGGGGTTTAATTCTTGAACTAGAATTCCGAAACTTTTACAAGGTTCAAAGAGTTTAAAGCCTTAGTGGAGAACCAAAGTGATCGATAGATCAAGGTATTGGAATCAGATCGTGCTGGAGAATATGATTTGAAAGCATTCTATGAGTACTACAAACAACATGGAATCACAATAAAATTTATAAGCAGATACACACCACAAAAAAATGGTGTAGCAGAGAGAAAAAAAAATAACAATCATGAACATGACAAGGAGCATGTTGAATGCAAGACACTTGTCTAATGAGTATTGGGAAGAAGCAGTTGCATGTGTTTTTTATGAGATAACCAGATCTCCTACAAAGAGTGTGATGAATAAAGTTGAAGAAGAAGCATGGTCAGGTATGTCATGAAGTGTATCTCATTTAAACGTTTTTGGATGTGTATACTATGCACATGTGCCTAAGTAAATAAGAGGAAAATTAGATGATCAAAGTGAAAAATGCATATTTACTGGTTATGTGAGTAGTTAAAAGCTTACAAATTGTATAACCCTGTCACCAAAAAGACAACCATTAGTAGAGATGTTGTGTTCAAAGAATAAGAGTCATGGAATGGGCCTGTAAAACCAACTGATCCACAAGCACCATTGATGCCAGAGGATGATGTAGTAGAAAAGGATCAGAAAGAATCAATAGAGAGGACACCAAACAGAGTCACACAAGCAACGACTCCAAGATTTTTAGAGAAACATGGATCTTCAAGCATATCAATAGACCATAATTTGTCCAACCAGCCCATTAGGTAATGAATCAAGCAATGGTAAGAAAAATATGAGATGTCTAAAATATATTTATGATGATTTGGATGTTAGTTCAAATTTTTCATTGTTGGCATTCCAACCTTCTTCGTTTGAAGAAGCAATCAAAGATGAAAATTGGATGCAAGCCATGGATGTAGAGATGGATTCTATTGAAAGGAAGGACACATGGGATTTCGTTAATTTACCAAATGATAAAATCCTCATTTTTGTGAAGTGGGTGTATAAGAAAAAGGTGAACGAGAAAGGTGATATTGTCAGATTTTAAGAAATACTTGTAGCAAAAGGATTCTCGCAGCAACTAGGAATATACTTTAAGGAATCATTTTCTCTGGTGGGGATATTGGATACTGTAAGAACAGTTGTAGCATCAAAAACTCAAAAAAAGTGGAAAATATATTAGATGGATGTCAAATCGGTTGTCTTGAATGGAATTCTAGAAGAAGAAATTTATGTGTAGAAGCCTCGAAGATATGAAGTTGAAGGTAAATAAGATAACATTTACAGGTTGAAGAAAGCGCTCTATGGACTGAAGAAGGCACCTAGAGCATGGTATAGAATAATTGAAATCTACATGATCAAGAATGGATTTTGCAAAAACAACATTGAGCCTATCTTATACAGAAAGGTAAACGAACATGGAAAGATTCTGATTGTTTTCTTATATGTTGATGATATGATTTTTACAGGTGATCTTGAACTAGATGAATTTAAAACAACCATGATGAAAGAATTTGAGATGACAAATCTTGGTCACGTGAAATATTTTTTTGGCATTGAAGTTGAGCAATCTGAAAAATGAATTTTTATTTGCGAAAATAAGTATGCTATAGATTTGTTGAAACGATTCAGGATAAACAATTACAAACCTGCACCTACACCAGTTGCAACAGGTACAAGGTTAAGTAAGGATGATGAAGGAGCAGATCTCAGTCCAACTCTATTCAAAGGATTGGTTTCCAGCCTCATGTATCTCACAGCTACAAGACCAGATATTATGCTGGGAGTAAGTTTGATTTTCATATTTATGGAGACTCTAAAAGACACACATTGGAGTGTTGGGAAAATAATTCAGATTATATATAGCCAAAAGTAGAGATTATGGAATAATGTATGCAAGTACATAAAAGAAATATTTTATTAGATTCACAGATAGTGATTTTGCAGGAAATTTGGATTATCGAAAGAGCACATCTGGTTATGTGTTTCATCTTGGTTCAGGTGTGATAGCATGGGCATCTGAGAAGCAACCTATTGTGACACTATCATCAGCTGAAGATGAATATGTAGTAGAAGCTTCAGTAGAATGTCAAGCAGTATGGTTAAGAAGAGTATTGGATGGACTCAAGTAGCAACAACAAGGATCAACAATAATATATTGTGACAACACATCAACGATTGCACTATCAAATAATAGTGTGTTTCATCAAAAGAGAAAGCATATTGATACTAGATCTCACTTTATTAGAGAACTTGTGAGAAATGGAGAAGTTCACTTGAAGCCTTGTAAATCTAGTGATCAGTTGGCTAATATCTTTACAAAGCCATTAGCAATAGATTTTTTTGAGTTTCACAAAATAAACTTGGGCGTTGTAAGCTTAGCTGAGACAAAGACCAACATGCATGCTTTAGTTGTCATGAGTTATGTTTTAGTTTAGTGGTCGTAATTTAGGGGGAGTGTTAAAATATGTAATTACCTCCCACATGCATTCTTAGACAATAAGTTAAGTGAGTTAGTTGAGTTGAGTGATAGATGAATTTGGTAAGTGAGTTAGAGAGTGAATTAAGTGAGATTCGAGCAAGTTCATTTATGTGATAGATGAGTGTGTGTATGTCAAGTGAGTTAAGTTAAATACCCTTCAACGGGTTCATTATATTCATTGTGATTGAGACTGATTGAAGATTAATAGAATATTCGCATCTCGTGTGTTTCATATGTGAAATACTTGTGTTATTTTGTTTTTGAATCCTCCTCCTATCCAACATTCTTACTATTAATTTCCTTGAAATATAACTTATTAAAATCAAAACAGCCATTCTTATCCTTAAAAAGTGTTATTCATAATATTATCTTAGTAATTGTCTATCGGATCTTTCAGTTTACTTTACTGGGCATCATTAATATTTTTTTCATATACCAATCCCATACTATAGAATAAAGACAATACATATTTCCTTAGCTATAGATTATCTAATGTTTGTTGGCAATACACAAAGAAATAATATGAATTTTCAAATGATTATGAATTGACTTTATTGAATAAAAATATATAAACATATTTAAAAATTTTACATCATATGAAATAATATTTATAACATAAATTAAAAAGAAAATATAACAGATAAAAGTTAAAAAAAAAACAACTAATAACTAAAACTTTTTTTTCTTTGAAAATAAAGAAAAAAATTAAAAGTAAAAGAGAAATTATACAAAATCAATAAAAAAATGTATTGAAGTATTGTTTAACCATTATTTTAAACATTTTTAATTTGTATGGAAATTATTATAATGTATGTCTTAATAGATTAATATTTATGTTGCATGGAGATGACTATAAGGTAAGTTTTAATAGATTAATATTTATGTTATTGGACAGAAGGAAATCCGAAATATTTTTTTTGAAATATCATGTTTAAAAATATTTTTTTTATGTGTAAAAGATTTGGAATTTAATTATTGGTAAGATATTATTATCAAGATTATAACTTTTGATATAATTTAATATTTTCAAAAATGATTTTCATGGTTAACCCTTCCAATCTTAAATTTTAAATTGACTCTTTAATATAGTTTAATATTTTCAAAAACTAATTTCCAATCCAAATCCTTTCTTATTAAAATCTAAAAGTAAAATTGAATAAAAATTGAACTGCACAATAACAAAATGATATGAACTTCTTGCATTTATCTTACATCAATATATATGTAAAACGAATATATACGAAAAAAAAAAAAACCAAACAAACTAAAACTATTTATTCTCAAACAGGCTAACTTCATATTCGTTGAAAGTACAAAATCCATTGCCTTGGAGTATACTACCTCACAAATGGCAATAGCATCGGCTATCATATTCAAACAACACAAAACAAAACAATTTAAAAACAATAAATATTTGTTCGAAAGGTCGTGATGATGAACCCACTTAGTAGTTCCAAATGCGTTAGCAGCATCTGATTTTTAGAAAGTATTTTATCTTATCATTAGGAATCAGGAATTAGAGAAATTTACATTCTAAAAACAATATAACAATAAATATTATGAATCAGTAATCGTAGAAATTTAAATTCTAAAAACAATATAACAATAAATATTTGTTAATCGGGCAAGGCCAACTATTATTCCTCTGCCAAGTACCGTATTCGTCTATATATATAATATCATCTGCGGTCTGGCATGCGAACAACAGCAAGATGCACAGCCGAGGATACTTGCCAGCTCCCCTATGTTACGGAAACGAGGAACTGGACACGAAACGAGAAACGAGAAACGAGAACGGTACGAGAAACGGTGTTTGGAGGTTTCGCATATAAGAAACGAGGAGAGAGAAAGAATTGAAACTATCACTGTTTTATATGTAAACAAAGAACTGAAACTACAACAAAGCGTCCAATTTTTCAATTGCCGTTCACGATTAACCGGGTCACAGATTTGATAATTTAATATGTAGATCATTTCTAGAAATTTAAACAAATTCTTTACAAAGTTTACCTCACAACCAATCAAATTTTTAGGAATCACTAGTCCGATGGACTCACCTGAAGGATGAGATCGAAGTTGAAGGTTGAAATTGCTGAAGGGCCAACGCTGAGATCGCAGAGATTGAGATGGCACTGAAGCTAATTCGCTGGTGCATGAAGCTGCTCAATTGGCTCTAATCTGTGCTTTCCCTGTATCCGGTGAATGGTAATAGACTCTGCTCTGCCTCTTAAATAATTGAAAAACATTGCTTCCCGCAATAACAACTGGAGTTTTTTTTGCATGCGCACAGTTTATAGATGATCAACTAGAGTTTCAAAACTAGAGCGTTCGAGTTCTTCTGGATTTAAAATTGATTAAAAAACCTCTGGAACAGAATACACATAGTTTATAGATAATCACTCAAGTTTCAGAGCCGGAGAGTTCGAGCTTTTATGAATTTACAATTTATAAAAAAACTTGTTTTTATGAATTTACAATTTATAAAAAAACCCTCTGTAGTTTTGGAACATATTACTTGAGTTTTGGAACTGCAGTTAAGGCATAAACAACCAGTTTCATAGTTCGTTAAGGCCAGTCCAGAGGAAACTGTGGAGAAACGGTGGTAAGAAACAATCAGTTTCGCAAGAAACTGGTTTCTGGGCGCTGAGAACGGAAATGACCGTATAGAACGGCGTTTCCCCGGCCATTGCGTTTCTAGCACCGTTTTTTCCCAGAACGCCTGGTAACGTTCCGTTTCTGGTAACCGAGGCTCTCCTTTGCATGTGACGATGCCGTACGGTACATGCAACCGCCCCATCTTATGTTTTGCATTGGAGCTTTCTCACGTAGTTCGCTTCTTCTTCTGTGGGACGGAAAACCACTCTAATTCTTTCTAGGTTTCTATTGATTCTGTGACTGCTAGAACCAGGGCTGTCGTACAACGAGATGCAAGGAAAAAAATTAAGAAAATTTAGAAGCGTTTGATTACAAACAAATTCAAAATTAAAAGTGCAATTCCTTATGCTATCATGTTAAGTAAAACAGGGGCTTCTCCTATTGAAGCAATTTCTATGGTGCGAGTCATAAGGTATTTGAAAAAAATTGAGCAAATGGAAGAGGGTAGATGGCCTAAGGTTGTGTTTAGTGACAAATTGTGCAAAAGACAGAAGACTTGGATGTGACAAAATAACAAATGGTTTAGTAAATGGGGTATTTGTTTGAGCATGTGTCCTACAAACAGTAAAGAGATAAAAAAATTTGTTATGGATAAGTTCCACAAGCATACTTGGGAGAAAGAGCTAGGGAGAAAGAAGAAGTACTACATTGAAGAGTTTAACCCCACGCATAACCATCAACAAAAGGCGTACATAGGGGCTAATATTTCTTGGAGATCTAAAATTCTTATTGCTCAATTAAGGACTAATTCTCATCAACTCCTTTGTGAAACAGGGCGCTGGAAAAGGCCAAAAGAAATGTGGGAAGAAAGAGTATGTATTTTTTGCTCCTCCGGAAAAGTGGAAACAGAAAAACATTTCATTCTAGAATGTGAGGCCTTCAAAGACACCAGGGAAAACTATGCAGGTATTCTGGTAGCTAATTCTTGGGATGAGTTTGTCCATAATCCGGAGCTATTGTAAAACACAGAAAACGGCCAAATACAAGAGCCGTATAGAGAAGCAATTTGTCCCATAGACTCGCATAGACTACTTTAGCTCGTGACATTAAAAATTATTTCTTTCTTTCTTTCTTTTTCTCCTCATTACCTCCGTGAGTGCATACCACCCAAAAACATTCTATGTGGATTGTTATGTTCTTTTCCTCGCTATCCATAAATGGGATGTGTTATGACAGACAGCCGGTACAATCAATCTCGCGCAAAAAAACGAAAAAGAGGAGCGACACGAAGTAATCCTTTAGAAAACACTGTTTTATGACCTCTACGGCTGATAGTGATTTCTTTCATTTGAATGGACCCGAAAGAAGCGATGTAGGTTCAAAACGTTAAATTTTGAAATTAGATCAAGTCGGTGGATAAACTGCATTTACTTTAATCTTTCGTAGTTTCTAAATTAATTTACAAATTTATGATATTTAAACCATTATCATAATATTCAAAATTGATTTGTATAATATTACTTATATTAATAATAATATGTAAGTGAGGCCATATCAATATATAATATGTAAGTGAGGTCATATCACTATCAATTAAATGATTAGTAAATATTTATAAAAATTAAAGGTTTATTTCATTATTAAAAAAATCATAAAAACTAACTAAATTATAATTTTTTATTTTATGATTGCTGATGAGTGAGTTTTATTGAGAAATCATTTTTTATAATTGATTTGAGTCAAATATATATAATTTAGCGTCAAATATATATAATTTTTATATTCAAGATTCTCACTTTTACTTTACTTTTACTATAAATATTCATAAGTTATAATAAGATTTGTTATAATATCTTATCATTAGAAAGCCAAAACAAAACAAGAATAATTTAATTATAACATTTATTAAAAATATAATAAAATATGTAATAAATATTAAATATTTATCATCTATTCAATAACAATTGAGAATTAAATATTATATAAAAATCAAATACCTATCATTTAATTATTAACCATTAAATTTTAATTTTAATTTTTTTATTATAAAATAAAAATAAACATATTAATTACTTCAAAAATTATAATGTCAGAGTATTTGAAAACATGCCTCAAATAGAGTGAGATGAGAGCATCACACTACGTCATGATGAGAAAAGTGTTATTAAAAAAGTGAAGGCCTCTATTTCCATTAGGTGGTTTCTTAATATTAACCATTTTAAATATTATTTTTAAAGTGGAAAAAATAAATTATAATATTATATTTAAAATAAGAAATTTATATATAGTGATTGATCCATGAATGGTGGAGGTCCAAAGCCTCCAATCTTTGCAATCTAAAAACAAAGTCTTACAACGAATGATAGTTTGTTTTATGAAATTAGTTTTCTAGAGTTTTATGGTTATAAGGTAAATGAAATAAAATAATTAATGAAAGTTTTATGGATAATGATGTGAGGAGAATATTTTTCATAAGTTTATGTAGCTGATTTAGATTTGTAATGTACGAGATTAAATTATGTGTAAATTGTAACAACATTTATATGATAGAGTAAAGGTTTTTGAGTTTAATTTAATTATTATATATATAAACACTATATTTATAGTGTATAGATAGAGGTATTAATATTTTTATTCTGGTTTGTAATATTGATTTAGATTTTTAGAATGTATGAAATTAAATCAGGTATAAATCTCATATAAATTTTTATAATGATGGGATTGAAGCTTTATTAGTTTAAGTCATAATTACCAAAATTGGGTTAATTGTCCCAAAAAATCAGAATATTTGTTGGTTTGATTCGATTCATATATTAAATTGTGAATTTCAATAGAGTAAGTGTAACACCCTCCTCTCACATCTACCTAAGTAACCAAACAACCGGGGTAAACATGCGACGAGAAGCTTCTATGATTTGATTCAACATCCTAGGTGACCTTAAGGAAGTGGAACCGAAACCAAAAAAGTACACAACACTTCTACACTTGCTCCAGGACACCCAAGATCCATCCAAACATTCTGGGAGGTTATCCCCTAAGACAAAATGCACTTTTAGTGCATCAATCTCCTAGTTACTCCCTTTTTTTCGGCAAGACTACAATTGGAAACCTCTAGTCACTCACATAAAATGGGAAGGCGTGTGACTCAGGAGTTTTCCAGGTATTTATGAGCTGACCTCGATTTTTGTGCCACTTTTTTAGGCCCAAGGTTCAAGTCGTTTCCCGGAACTCCATGACACTTCCAGAACTAAGAGATAGCAATGACATAATGATGTATATGAAATCAATTGAGTAAGGACTTAACTAGACCCCTACTATACATGACATGAGTTTCGTAAAAAATGTCACACATAGGTAATCTTTAGGTTTAAACAATAGATCTGAGCATAGGGGTTTCATACTTATTTCAAATTTTCTGAGAAGCATATTTCCCTTATCACATTAGCTGCATTATCATCTATCGGGCCATATATTCATTATTCATTCAATTGCAAGTCAAAACATGATAAGAGACATACATAATCACTATCAAAATGCATGCTCATAACCAAAATAATAGCAACATAAATACCAAGGATACTACAAGCATAAAATCCATATACAAACCAATGCATTAGTCGTAAGAGAAAAAGGGAAAAGAACCTCTTATTAATGTATGAAAAGGCCAACTATGTTTGGGACTTCACATTCAACTCGACCATAGATTGGTTGTACCAAATATTTCCGATGCAGGTTAGTG